>CAUYRH010129232.1:0-17992 GCA_963574655.1 Perodicticus potto
AAAATATCATGAATGTTACATTAATCAGGTGGATAAAAATATCTCCGATTGTATGGGAAGCCCGCACACTGTACTCCAAGCTTGAATCATTGTACACAGTTATGACTCAATAAAAAATAATTAAAAAAAAAAAAAAAAAAGAGCTCATGAAGGGCAGGTGATGTGGGCTTTGTAGACCCCTGAAAGGACTTTTATTCTGGATGTAATGGGGAACCCTGGAACATTTTGGGCAGAGGACTGGTGTGATCTGACTTGGGTTTTGGCTTCTCCTCCCTGTATAGGCTCGGAAGGGAGGAGTCAAATGTGGAAGCAGGGAGACCAGTTAGGAGGCCTTTACTGTTATCCTGGACCAGAACTGTAGCAGTAGGTGGTGAGTAATAGTGCTGATAGATTTTCAAGGTAAAATCAAGTAGATTTGCTCAATTTAGAAAGGAAGGAAAGACAAACATTAGGGATAATTACAGGATTTGGCCTGAGGAATCTGACCAATGAAACTGGTCTGTACTGAGCTGGGGGCGGGGTCAATGGGGTGGGAGCCAGTTGATGGGGAAGATAATGAGATGGGTGTTGGACGGATGAGTCTGAGATGTGTGTATCTTGTGTGCGGAAGCGTGGCCAACTAGGAAGGAAGCAGACCACAGCGAGTCCTTGGAGGTGGACATGGCGGTGCTGTGCAGAGAAGACTACCGGGGCAGCCAGCCCTTCAGCTGCTCACTCCTCAGAGAAGGAAAGGGGCATGAGGACAGGTAACCAGAATGGGAGGCGGACCATCTTAGACTGTAAGATCACTGTGCCATTTCTACTCAGAATATTCCTACTCTGAGGCCTTTTATGTGTTTTATACTTTTAATCACTTATTCAGCCTTCAAACTAGGCACAATCAATATCATACCTCTTCTGATTATAATTATTTTCTTTACTCGGTTAGCAATAAGCCTGGGGGAAAGTTTTTTGCCTTGCACACACTTACGAACCACACTTTGGTGAGTATGGTGATCATGTACCTCTTGGAAAAAAGTCTCGAGTGAAATGAAATCCTTCTGTTGGAATCTCTGACCTTCAGCTTTTTTGTTCTGTATGTTATTCCCCAATCTTTGTGTCTGAGCCTGGGGATTATGCAGGTTAACCTATGTCTTCACCAGCAGGCCAACACAGACGAGACGTCACACTGCCACCTGCATAATCACCCAGGGATTTGATAAAAGCCCGTGAGCTTTCAGGACATTGTCTTTCCTAAGATTGGTTTTGAATGATATTAGGGCTACCAGGAATAACTGTTAAGGCAATTTAAAATCACAAAGATGTGGAATCAGCCCAGGTGCCTGTCAGTTCATGAGTAGATTAATAAAATGTGTACATATACCATGGAGTACTACTCAGCCACAGAACAGTGAATTAATAAATACCCTTTACAAGATCCTGGATGGAGCTGGAGACCATTCTTCTAAGTGAAGTATCACAGAAGGAGAAACAAACATCACATGTACTCACTAATAAATTGGAACTAACTCATCAGCACTCATGCTCAGATGGAAGCAAAACTCAACGGAAATCAGCCCGGCGGCAGGGTGGAGGAGGGGATGGGTGAAATCACACCTAACAGGTATGATGAACACTAGCTGGGTGATGAGCACACCCACCCAGTCCAATTTGGACCCAAACTGCACAAAGAAATCCATGTATGGTAAATTATAGGTGTTTTGTTTTAATATTTGTATTAGGGAAAAACATAGGAAGACCCACTCTCATTGGTCTCTATTGGGCCTGAATATTTGATTTTTGTAAAAATGCATCTTTTAAACTATATTGCAAAGCTAGTGTATGATGCTTTTGCCATTTTTCTTTGCTTACTACTATGCCTGTAGTTCAAGCAAACTGCCCATAGGCATAAGCACCCTAGCCTAACAGACATCAACAAGAACTAAAGCCACTTGGTTGGGCTTTTTTGAGATTCCCTACTCAGCTTGGTTTTTTCCAGAAGGGGGTCTTAGAGTAGAGTCAGGTAGATTTTCACAGTGGGAAAAATGCATGGGGCCAGGATCTAAGAGTTCTCAGAGAGATAGAAAACAAACAAACAAACAAACAAAAAACTCCAAAACCCTGAAACAACAGTTGGCAGATACAGACTAGTGAGATTGGGGTGCAGTGGAATGACTCCCCACCTTGGGAAAGAGAGGTTTAGCTGATATTCTTTTTGATCAATAATTTTATTTCCTGGAATATCCAGGAAGAAGATTAAGAATAAATCTTGGGTAAGAAAAGTAATAAAAACTATATCCTTTTAGTGTGCTGGATATCTTCTGTCCTGGGTTTCAGGGCTAGAGGATTTACCAGTCTACATGTGTGTGTGCACGAGGCCTGCGTGATGCTTAGAGGACGACTTTGGCTTTGTAGACAAGGTAGCAGGATGGGCCCACTGAAGAGAGACAGAGGTCAGGGCCCTGGCCAGCTGAGGCTCAAAGGGAGGAAAGTGGATGGAGTGAACACTGCTGTTTGCTTCCATACAGCACCTCTCCCCTCCTTATAACATCACCCACTTTGTGAGGTCTGACTTACGTTCCTGGTCCTCAGTTCCCAGTGTCAGGAATGAGTGCTGGCACTGAGTGACCACAAATTCAAAGAAGTCTCACACATGCAGCATTTCAAGCAAAGAGAAATGTTTAGAGGGAGAGTTAGGTCTTCTCTGCAAGTGGAGATGACCCTGAACTCTTAGTACACATCCTCTTTCACGCATTCCCCTTTTGTCCCTCTTCTCTCCTGGGTGGGATTGGTTACCATTTCTTGCCTTTGATTGGTTGACAGGTTGGGGCTATATAACAGTTTCCCTAACAGGTTGGAGTCATATACCAGTTTCCCGTTCTAGCAGGTGTCTTCCCAGAATCCTTCATGGAAAAACTCATTGGGGGTCAAAACCATTATGCTAATTAGATGGTAATGAGCCCAGGTCAGTCAAGGTCACTAGGAGCTCTGCACTGGGCATGCTCCTCCCAGGGAAAAGCCTCTAGCCACAAATATCTGACAGTGTGCTTTTTTTGTTTCCTGCATTCTGAATTCCCACCACACTTAGCCACTCCCTCTACCCGCCTTGCCATCTATTCACCCTCCTCCCTACCGTCTTCCTCCAAGGAACTGCTCCTCCACACAATGTGATTTTCCAAGAATGATCAATCAGAGACCCCATTCCTCTCTGGTCAAATGGGACTCTTACTTCTCTGGACTAATGGGTAGGACTATGGACCAAGCTCATATATTCAGCTTTGCTGAAGTTGGGAGGGAATGTTGTCCATTTTTCCTTGGACTGTGAGCTACAAAGATATGACTTCAAAGTAAGTGGTTATCCCAGAGTGTGGAGTAAAGCTCAGAGCACAAAGTCAGCAAACAGCAGAGACTGAGATGAAAAGCAGGTGAAAGAGGAGTGGGTGAGGTCCGAAGAGAGCGCACGCTGGAGAGAGTGAGTGTGCTTGCTTTGATTAACTCCCAAGTTCCATCAAACTGGGGACACTCTGCTCCTTTCTTCCTATGCTTCGGGTCTGTAATCTAGTAAATCACCCTCTCTATCCTTTAAAATTTTAAATGGCTTGAATTTTATCCTGTTATTTTCAGCCAAATAATGTAGATTAATATAGAGGAATGCAAACTTCCTTCTGGCAGTGCTGGCCCATGTTTCCATATGGGCCAGGAGACAGGTGGGAGAGAGATTGTGTATGTGGCTGGTGATCTTCTGTGCTGAGCCCTTCCTCCCAGTTTCCCCCCTTCCCTCCCTCCCTTTCTTCCTTCCTTCCTTTCTTCATCTCATTGTTTTTTTTTTTCCTTAAGAATTGAATATAAGAAGGCAGAAGAGCCCTCATACTATCAGAGGAAAATGGTAATTAACTGAGTTAATAATTAAACTTACTGAAATTACTAATAACCATTTAAAGTATAATGCCCAATCTAAGTGGGGATTTAATGAAGTGAAAACAGTTGGGAAAGGAAGAGCACTACAATTAAACTGTGCCTATTATATCTTCAACAAATGCTAGGAACTTTCTATCCAATACCACGTTTGGTATTGATGAGAGCCTTACAAAGTAAATGTATAAATTACACACACACACACACACACACATAGTTTATGACTTGGCTTAAGAAATAGAAATTTATTGGCTCCCATAGTAGAAAAGGTCCAATACTGGAACTCTTTTGAGGAGGGGGCTTGATTTGGTGCTACAGTGACGCCATCAGAATCCATTTCCGAGTGAGAAGCATGGTGTCGCCTCACTCCTGAGACACAGACATCTGAGTGGTGCTGCCTGGGGCGGTGCAGCCAGACCTGCTCTTGTTATTCACACCTTTCTTATTCTCAAGCTTGCTCAGTGGATCCTGGACCCTGAGACTCATAATCACAGCACCCGTTAAAGAGAGTCTGTTTCCAGGAGAGTGCTAACAAAGGTCCCAGCATGGAGTTGTATCAATTCTATGCAATTGTGAAAACACTTACACATCTTAGTTCCTTGGAGTCACATCATACTGGCTTTAAAATCCTGGGCCTGCCATTTACTCTCTGTATGACTTTAGGAATGTCATTGGCTTCCCTGAAATTCAGTGATGGGCAGTACATTCTCGCTAAAATTTGGTATAGTAATTTGCTATCAGAAAATGGAAGTTAAAGAATCCGATTTGCTTACTGTGATTTTGGAAAACCTAGGAGCCAACACTTTGATTCAGGAATTGTGATGCACTTATCTCAGGAGCCTTAGTGCCTTAACTCCTCTGCTTGACTCACACGGATTCCCAGCCCCCAACATCTTTAACTTACTTTGAGGATATACTTTTAGCAGTAGCCCAGACTACGATCTCATCCAAAGGAAAAGGTTATTGTCACCGAGCTTTTGTCTGACAGACTTCCCTCTAATGATCTTTTCATCAAGTAGAGGAAGTTTTTATGGAGCTTTTATTAATCACTTTCAAACTTTTTTCCTTTCATCAAAATTCCCCAACTTTTTATAATTAGCGGTCTCATGAATAAGTTCTAACATTGATTTCTACTGTGCTTAAGTTTTATTGGAAAGGTCGCTGCTTTTTTCCCCATAGATTTTTAACTTCCTTAAGAGTACATAAATAGCAACTATGTATCAAAACCCAGACTCATATTTAGCAGATGGGAAATTATATACAGGAAAGGATGTTTGCTGTCCACGGGCTCCTCCCACCTCCCTAATCTCACCTCCTGCCTTGCCCTAACCTGATCAGGGCTGTCTCTGATGCTCACAGTTGTCTGGGTATCACAATGGGTGGTAGTACTCCTTTTGATAGGAGTATCACTAAGAGGTATTTAGCACACAAGCCTTTAGAATTTGCGTCTGGAAAATTAGAGGCAATTTAGAATTTGTCATCATAGATTACTTTGAGTTCGGGTTATGTGAGCACATACTTATTAAAAAGGTTGAAATATCCTAAACTCACTGCAAAACTGAAAACTTTCAGAAAATTTCTGTAGTCCAGAGGTTAAGACACAGTTTCTGCTTTGAAGGCGTCCTAGTGTGCAAACCATCTCAGAACCCAGTCCTCTGAGCCTGGGAGATTATCTTTTATGGCCAGAGCTTTAATGTCTTTAGGATGTAGTAATATAGAAGGAGGAGCTCTTTAGACATCATCTCTCCCTTTTGACAGAGTTCCGCATTGATTCCCATGTCACAGGACTTTGAAATCACACACAGCCCACTGTGGGAAACATGGGCGGCAGCTTCTAAGAAGCACCAGGTGCTTGATGTGAGAGCTTGATGAAGGTGTAGAGGAGTCAAGAGCTGTCCTCAAATATATGATGGGTTGACAGGTGATGTGGGTTCCCCAGGACTGAAAGGAGAGTAGAATCTTCAAATGGCAGATTTGACAGGAGTGCATATTTGGACCCAATTTAATAAGAAAATTCCTGAGAAGTGTAGCTGTTCAACAAAGGAACAGGTGTTCAAGTGAGGGCTGTGTGATCTTATTCAAGTTACAGAGTAGGGCCAAGAAGTTTCACCTCATGCCCCAATTCCAAAAGTTTGCAGGCTCTCAGAATGCCCTAAAAAGAAAGCTGCAAACCTAAATTTCATGGTCCTGTTGAACACACTGAGATTCTGAATTGTTCTAAACGTACTCATCCTTCCCTGGTTCCAAAACCACCTCCATGCATTTTCTATTAAGAGTGAAATGCAAACACTCTAATAGGAAGGAAGGAAACATAAGTGAGTAAAGCGGGCTGGCTGGGCGCTCTGAGACAGAGGCGCGCTCTGTGTGGACGTGTGCGTCCCTCCAGCTTCACTCTGCCAGTATTGAGAAGTAATGGCGCCAGATCTGCTGAAGTTTAGAAAAGCAAGAAGGTGATTTTTTCAGATGTGAAATCTCTTGATTTCTTCAATGTTAGCCACTAAAAGCATTTAGGAATGCAGGGCAAACTGGAGGGTGAAGGGCTTTAAATAAAACTGGTCTGTAAATCAAATCGGGCCCTTAGGCCACCTTCCTGTGACATCTGGAGCAAGCAAGGAGACAATGAAATTAATAAATGGATAACTACCCTGGTCACAGATGAGAGGACAGATGAGAATTCATGATTTCTGAGTCACGTATCACTGAGTTTGTCATCAGCTGTGCCATGCAGAGTCTTGATTATGGGGCTTGGGCTTACCACGCAGATTTGCTCTCCTTCCTGAAGTACAGATATCTGGGGAGGACACGTGGCAGGGTGACAATGTCCTACACACTACGCTCAGGGCTCTTCTGAATACCATCAGCAGTAACGCACCCTGTTGGAGGTGCCATGGGATAGTGGAGTGGGGGGGACCTCAGATAACATCCGGTGTCCCTACTCACCAGCAGGGACCTTGGGAAAACCACCTAATATATCCGAGTCCTACATTCACGGTCTGAGAAATGGGAAACAAGACCTGTTTCCTAGGGTCCTTGTGGATTTGAGGGGAAGGACGTATAAGAAGGATCCAGCAGAGGGCTGGGCACCAGCTGGAACTCCCAGGAGGTTATTTCCCTAGACCTTTCTCCAGGATCTCTCCCTCACTCATTTAAAATGACTTTCACTGGGGCGGTGCCTGTAGCTCAAAGGAGTAGGGTGCTGGCCCCATATACTGGAAGTGGCGGGTATAAACCCAGCCCCCGCCAAAAACTGCAAAAAATAAAAAATAAAAAAAATAAAATAAAATGACTTTCATTGAAGAGTATGGATAATAGTCTAAGTCTTTTCAGGACCAAATATATATAAACAAGTAAATGAATAAAAATTCAAATAACAATAAACAAAACGAACATAACACACATCCCTCAATCCACAGTATAAGATGCTCAAGAGTCTTTAATTTCTGTGAGAAGGGACAACAATTTGGGCGGGAGCTTTTGCTTGTGATATTTGTGTGTCAGGAGCCTTGCACCCCCCAGGAGCTAAGGTCCCAGAGGAACTTATCTTCGTTCATTCTTTACGTGATTTTTGGTTCTAGTCCTTGTCTTAAACATTGTTATTGTTATTAAATTTTAAGCCTTTTAAATTCTGCAAAGGCAAAAAGTGGAAACCTAATAAACACATGTATATGTAAAAATAAAAGATAAAAAAACATATGTAATCTGAAAGAAAAAGAATTATCTTACATTCTAAGATAGACTCTTTTCTCACTGCACTGTCTACCTTTTCAATAAGGTCCTAAAATTCAATAATGCGTTAAGCAAATGATGTTCAGAAGGGATAGTGACGTAGCACAGCCCAACTTACTCCTGCTTGGAGAAACATGGGCCACACCCACCCGTGACAATCAGGGCTGGGTTCCATGATCCAGTGCATAACCTAACACAGGTGTGGTTAAAAACACATCATTTGCTCAGCACAAAAGAACTTTGCCAACCGATATCTATTCTGCAATTTATGGAAAATTTAATGGCAATTGTTTGGAAGCTGGGAAGAGGTGGAGTTAGAATCAGGAAAGAGAAAATTAAATTACTTTTCTTTTATAAGATTAGAACAGCCTTTATGGAGAATGTAGGTGTGTATACAGTCTTTAAAATCGAGTAAGATAAAATAAAATTTGGTCAAGAGATTTTAAGAAGGTAGAACTTAGAAGGTCAACCTTAGAAGGCAAAAGATCGGGGAAAATATTGACACAGTCATTACTCAGCTCACCTCATTGGCCCATGTAGCTGAGAAAGAGTTTGAGCCTCCTGCTGCTTGAGGAACTCTGGCTGGTAGGATTCCAGAGTCAGCAGTAAATTCTAGCAGAACAAGAATCCCTTAAAATGGGCTCGGCACCTGTGGCTCAATGGGCTAAGGCGCCAGTCACGTACACCGGAGCTGGCGGGTTCGAATCCAACTCGGGCCCGCCAAACAACAATGATGGCTGCAACCAAAAAATGGCCAGGCGTTATGGCGGGCACCTGTAGTCCCAGCTACTTGGGAGGTAGAGGCAAGAGACTCGCTTGAGCCCAGGAATTGGAGGTTGCTGTGAACTGTGATGTCATAGCACTCTATCCAGGGTAACAGCTTGAGGCTCTGTCTCAAAAAATAAATAAATAAATTAATTAATTAATTAAATTAAAAAATAAGGAATTTCTCTATACCAGATGTGATCTGAGTCCCACAGTTTCTAATTTCTGAACAGTGCTGACTGTGCTCTCTAGAAACTATCCTATTGGTCAAGTAACCCCGCCGGAATCATGAAGAAAAGGCTTTTAGAAGCAGCTTCTTCAGAGAGACGGTAACTGATGGGAGTGGCCCTAGGGTCTAGCCAGGGAGACCACTGTGAACCAGGGCACTAAGCCAGTGAGAACTCAAGTTGAGAAGACTCTCCCAGAGCCATTGATTCAGAGGGAGCCTCCTTGACATAGAGTGCCCAGAGAGATAGTCTGCTGTTAGGAATAGCAGATAAGTGTACAAGTGAGGAAGCCATGTTCCAAGTATTAAGGGTCTCTCAACTAATCCTTTCATGGACTACTCTCAGACCTATCCCCAGCATTTCAGAATGAGTCACCACTGAGAGCTGAGGACTGTGAACTTTGCTATTTTTTCCAATATACAGCTCACTGTGGAGATCAATGAATTTCCTCATAAGAGGAATATTTGAACCCCCTATCAAATAAGATTATCCAAAATTATAGAAAAATCTCAAATTATGACTAGACTGTCATTGTGGTAAGGGTGTCCAAAGAGAAGAGGGCTATGTATAAAACAAGCAAACTCTCTTTATTAACAATCCTACCCAGGTAAAGATAGAAACAAATACTCCCACCTAAAAGCCACCATGCAACCAATGACAAGTTATCTGTAAGTGGAATCCAAGGATTTGTTTACAGTGTCAGAACATACATGGTGTTGAACTAACTTGCTTGATTCAGATGCAAATTTAAGGTTCAGGTTTTGTGACCATGCAGCACGTACTCAGTACTAAGATTTCAGGGTATCATTTCTCATGTCTTTACCACAATTATTTTACTAAAATCTGACTTCTGGACACATCAAAGTATGTTTGTGTTACATTGAAATTGATTTAAAAAAAAAAAAAAACAGGTGCTCAAGTCAGAATAAAAGGTTAATGTTATTCTGACATTCTTCTTGCACATTGACAAGGGTCAGTGCACGTTTGGCATTTCTTGTTCCAGCAGTTGAAAACTGTCACTCAGCACCACAGAAAGTAACAGGGCGTATGCAACTGGGGGAGGATATCGTCTCCAAGGGTCAGACCCTCAAGGATCACAAGTACAGATGCTGAAACTAATCTAATTTGACCACTAAATTAAATGTTCCCTTCCTGATGAGATCTCGGCATAAAAAATGGGTATGTTTTCCTTTTTTCCCTATTGAAAAAAAATATGCTGCATTTTGAAATCAAAGGCAATAATAGCCAGAAAATTTGCCGTATCTAAATTTCTAAATAATCCTTATTATAAACCACCTCTTTGTGGTTCCTTTGATAAGAGAATAATTCAAATGAGAAAGAACAATAGAGCTAATAGCTAACAAATGATGTGTTTGTGTCTTTTATTTTACCAGATAATTTAAGGAAACATTCTGGTAATGGAAGAGTATCCAACCTGTGGTTAGTACATATGTTAAGGCTAGAATCCCAACAATCTACTCTGATTTCTGTTAAATACACTTTCTATAAATTCTATTATTAAGTGGCTTTGTCTTCCACTTGAGAATAAGATTCAAAAACAGTGCAAAATATTAAAAGAACCTAATGTTGATCCAAATAAGAACCCTGTTTCATACTGACATTGCTATGTCATCACTTTGTCTTCTATAGACCCTCCCTTGAAAGGGACAGATGTGAAAAGCCAAGAAAGATGTGAACTCTTCATACCCTGCAGTTAATTTGCATCTACTTTTTAAACTGAGTTCGAATTTCAAACTTCTCATTTAAAAACTTCAGACAATTGGTTCGGGGAGGGAGAAGCAACCTAATGTGTCTGCTGGCACCAGTCCAGCCTCTATGTCATCAGCCTACATTTCTGGAAGTATCTCCATTAGCTGGAGGTAAAAAAAAAAAAAAAAAGCTAAAATGCAGTTTAAACTGAAGAAAGAGATCAGAGAGGAAGGAAAATTCTCATCATACAAAACAGTGGAGCAACATTAATCAATACTCTCCAGTCAGCCATTGGTTAAGACAATCAAGAAAAACATCACAAGTCCCCATCTCCAGATTGAAGAGAAATTTGGATGAACCTAAAGGAAATTAGGCAGGAATATTCAAAAAGCTGGGGCTTTCTTCAGATCATTTAATAAGATCTGTAGCTTCTCCTGTAAATTTTATAGTAATCACAAGAAATACTTGTGAAAATCTTCCAAATTTAATTCCTGAAAAACTGAAAGGCTATGTTCTCTCTTTCTAAGTCTTGTGTCAAAAGAAGGAATAGAAGATAGAAGGAAAAAATAAAGAGAATATTAAAGTGGCCAGAAAACTTGCTAAGGGAAATGAAGATATGGATACTTTATTTTTTTAATTATGTCTAGATGTGTAGACATAATCTCTCTAGGAGAAAATGATTGCTTTACTGCAGTCCTAGGTATTTGACTGCCTTCTATCAGCCATTATATGCAAAATAAAATAAATTAAAGTCATGACATCACAATGAATTATTTGAGGTTCCACCATTTCATAGGTAATAAAATTGTGCTTCATGCCATTATTAAGTCAGCATCAGGCAGAGCCTGAGTTAGGGCTGCAAGAGACATCTTTTGTCAAAGAGAAGCTGCTTAAGAATGATGTACAGTGCAGGAAAATATTCACCACTATTGTACAGAAAGGTAAAAATGCTATGTCATCATAATACTTTTATATTTCTGAGCACATTAGATTGATCTAATCCAAAAAGAAAGAGTTATATTCAATATTCTTAAGCTCATTAGGAAAATTAGAAGAACAAAAGCCCAGTTCTCCAAATTACACTAGACTCTTTTATTCTCCCATTTCTATCCTCAAAATGATACTGACCTTTAGCCCACAGGTGTTAATAAGGAGGGCTGATAATCTATTACTTAGGTCAGCCTCTCCCACACAGAACCCAGTATACATTCAAAGGCTATTAGAAGCCACATATGAATTAACTTGATCAAATATTTAATGCCTCTATCAAATTTCTTAGAGTCCAAAACTTTCTAATATCCTCAGAAAACTAGAACAAATGATTTTACTGGACATCTTAGTACCAAAGTTGCTGAAGGAATGGGAGTAAATATTGTTCTTTGCTCTCTTACCTTGTAAAAGTGGTCACTTCCTCTGCCATCCCGTAAAACTGCTACACTGCTTTCCTCCATCCAATGTCACAATAAACTGTGAAGTGGTGGTGAGGTCTAAATACTTTCCAAGGAATTTAATTGCCAAGTGCTTTCTGGGAAGTTAGGAATTGGGAGTCACTATTTCCTGACTGACCCTCACTGAATGTGTGCTTTTCAGACTCCTATCATATCATCAGCGGAAAGAAAAGTATATACAAGTCTAGAAATACAGTTCAAACTTGCAATAAAAGAACAACTAAAAATGAGTGATTAAGTGTATCTTATATGGACCCATTCAACCAACGATCACTTATAGGAATTCCAATTGGTTTCCATTGAAAAATGGCAGATGATTGCCCTAGATAAGTGGTCTGTAAATTACTAGTGCTTTACAAAAGATTACTGATTAAACTCTATATAAAGAATTTATCTAGAAGGTTAATAAATATGGTCTCACGAATAAGATCCTTTGCTATGATAGCAATAAGCTAGCTAAGGCATAGAGGTATGGAAGCAGTTCAGCCTAAAGATAAGTGACCAGCCAAATATCACAAGCTTCAATATTGAAAACTGGTTGTTTATTTACTTAAAAGATTAAAGTGTTGAAGAAGAAAGGTGGGAAAGTGATGACATTTCTGATACAGAATTGGCGAACTCTCAAATAGAAGCTCTCGTTTGCAGAGAATGAGATAAGCCAGGATGAAACCTATGCTCTCTGGTATATGCACCATCCGAAGCTGAGAACTGGGTCTAGGTGCAGCACACCCTTGTAGAATGTAGTCACTCAGAGAAAACAATGGGTAGAATGAGGGGAAAATTTAATATATATATATATATATATATTATACACTCAGATATGAGTTTGTGCATATGTTGATGTCTCTGAGAGACTTTGGACTCCAGATCTATGTTATTTGCTGAAAACAAGGCTGGTGAAAGTCATTTTCTGCTCCAAAAATCTGGATATGGATACAAGGCAATCAATTATAGGTCTTATCAACATTCTTAAGTCTCTCCTACTCAGAAAGTCCTACCATTGTTCAAAGAGTTTGCTTTAATTTTTCTACTTCAAAATATAAAGAATGTAGAGACGGAATGAAATAACAGCCAGTCCAGATGGGATTTGAAAGCTAATAAAACTGGCGCAACTGTAATGCTGATTTGTCCACATCCTAGTATTAATATTATCTCAGTTCATTGAGGTTCCCAAAAGAATTATATGTAAGCATTTTAAATATTTTCTTAAAAAGCGAATGTATGATTTTGACATATGAAAGTAACAGAATTTCAAAGTTAGAAAGGACTTAAGATAAGTCTCTATTCAATCTCTTCCTTTTATAAAATCATGGAAATGGAAATAAAGCCCTGAGTGTCACTTACTTAGGATAAGGTAGCATTTTAGTAATTAGAACACAGAATTCATATTTTCTGACTCCCATTTTAGATATCTACCACATTCATACTTAATTTGTATTTTCTTTTGCATTCCACCCTTCAACAACTCTAGGTACTGCATCTTAAAGCTCAGTGTTCTATGTTACATAATTGACTGAGAGCATTGTGAGACCTTGTACAACCCATATCAGGTGCAATTGGAAAGGAACAGAACAACTTCAGTTAATTTTCTCTGTCAAATACCTTGTCATTTCTGTAATGGGCCTTAGTTATGCTTAGACTATGCCCGAAAATAGTAAATTGTAAATTTCTCAGATTTTGAATTTATTCTATATGAGCTAACAGACTGCACACATTTACTCTAGGTCTTACTAATAATTCTGTCACAGTATAATATGTGGGAAAATGGGTCATCCAGGATTTTTCATTATCTTATTTTAGCTGAATCTCCATAAAGTCAAGACTCATTTTTATTACAGCCCTTAAATCCTACTGGATTTCTAGAAAAATTAGAATATGGGTACATCACCAGAAATGCAGCCAAGCACTACAAGAGAAGAGAAGGCTTTGGGATACAGATTTACTATATTTAAGTGGAATTTGGGACATTTGAACAAACTTTAACAGAATAACTATAGAATTAAACCATACCAATACCACTTACATTAACATAATTCTTTACCCACTCCTAGCATCATCCTAGGAGACTTCAGGAACCAGGTGATTCATTCATTCTGAAATCTCTGTTTCCATTAGCTCAAAATCTTTAGTGGGTGTCATCTCCACTCCAAGAACCATGGCTGATTTCCTCCCAAATTCCCCCACAAACAAGTTCAACTTCCCTAACCCCTCTCCTTCTACTACATTGATCCTCTAATTTCTAGTCAGAGGTGAATCCTACAATTTTCCAGGTCTGCATGCATATTTATCTAGCTGGGTACTCTAGAGAATACTATATAATAACTGAGTCAATGCCACAACAGACTTGAGAATGATAATTTTAGTGGCACACTCAAATCTTCTTTGTCTCCTCTGACAATTTTTATGCTCATTCTCTCATTGTCTTTTCCAAAACTTTATTCAAGTACCTGAACCCTTTGCCTTTTTTTTCCTCATCACATGTCATGACTTTGAACATCACAAAAAGAGATGTATCAGGCTAATTGGGCTTGAATTACCCCAATGCTCTCCCTTAGCAACAAAAGAGATCTCTGTTTATACTTATTTCTCTTCCCTTTTAGAGGAGGAGGTAGCCACATTCCTGCTCAAAACCAGTTCCTGTCTCAGGATACTTTACTGCTTCCACACCCAGCTTTTCCTATTATTCACGTCTTACATTGTTCTGGTACATTTGTTACAATTAACTGAGACAGATGCAACTATTTCTAGCTGGAGTCTATACTTCAGATTTCCAAGCTTTTACCACATGTTCCTTTTGGCTCAGGACCTTATCAGGGTACCTCAGAACACTTAGTCATCATCTCCCCTTATACTTCTTTTGACTGCGACAGTTTCTCAGACTTTTCTTATTTTTGATGTCTTTAACAGTTTTGAGAAATTTACTGTATGTTGAATTCTAAATTAGTGGGGGTTTTCTTTCAACATTTTAAATATTTCACTCCTTTCTTTCTTGCTTGTATGATTTCTAACTAGAAGTCTCCTTTAATTATTATCTTTGCTCCTCATTAGGAAAATTCTCTCTCCCTCTGGCTTCTTTTAAGATTTTTCTCTTTGTCTTTGTCTTTTTGGAGTTTGCACATGATATACCTAGATAGGTTTTGTTTTATTTGTTGTTTTTTTTTTTCATTTGTTTGTTTGTTTTTCCTGTTTGGTGTCCTCCCAGTTTCTTGGATCTGCAAGTTGTTGACTATCATTAATTTTGGAAATTTCTGATGGAGGAGCCTAGATGGCAGTCTGTAGCCAGCTTTCCACAGAGGCTCCCGTCCAGAAGGAGAGTTAAAGGACAGAAATTTAGCAAGAAAGCCAATGGTTTGGATCTGAGCCAAAAGAGAAGGTCAAAGAATGCACATCAACCCTACAGGGGCGACCTGCAACCCCAAGGACACAAACAAAAGGTACAGAAAACATCACCAAGCAGATGGGCATCCTCTCCCCCATGAGAATGGCTCACAGTATGCTCCATACCTCCATACAAACAACCAAGCAGAGTTCAGATGTCCTCCCACTCTACCCCATGGGAGAGACCTTCTAAAAACCAGAGCTCCTTCCCCTACTAGGGTGCCATGGCACTCTCCTGCCAGGCATAAAATTGTACATAAACTGTATATATTCTCTACCTGCAACTTTAAATTCCTGGCACTCCCCTCCACTCTCACCCCAAGGTCTGGAGGCCTGTCCCCCATGGAGTCCAGATTCTTGGACATTTTCTCGAGGGTTGTGGACAGGGCGTGAACTGTTGCTGATCTGTGCTGATTTTCTGGCTCAGGAGTGGGGGGAGGAAAGTAAGCCGAGAGGAGGCGGAACTGGAGAGGCAGTCCCCTGAGGCACGGAGCAGCAGCTGCAGTGGCTGGAACAATGGCAATGGGGCTCACACCCCTGGGGATATTTTGAGGAGACAATCCCAGTCTCTCTGGGTGGCCAGGAGAAGCTGGGCAGTTTATCTGTTGACAGCCACCAGTAAAGCAGACCTGCAACAAAGGCACAGGCCCCAGGAGTGAAGGGTATGCCTGAGGAGATACTGGCCAGGGCGGAGCGTGGGGGCTGAATACATGTGCAGAGACAGCCAATTCCCAGGGCAGAGACTGCTTTACACAGCTTCAGATGCACCTGGCCCTCAGGGGACGAAAGCTGAAACAAAGGGCTGGAACTCACAGACTGAGTCAGACCCATTTGCAACCCAACGTCTGATCCAAAGGGGAAAATAGCCAGGACAGAAACAAATTCTGCAAACTTGTTCTGTTCTATCAGCAACATCAATCAGGGACAGGGATGGAACTGAGCGAATCGCCCCAGTCCCTATCAAGCACCCAGGTTGTCAGGACTTACCTCCCCCTGCCAAAGAGTGACAGAGAGTGGCAGAGGGTTGTGGCCTGGCTGAGGAGCCACAGACCTCCCTGTGACCCAGGCAGGCGCAAACCTCTGAAGCATCTGCTCATTGGAGGGAACTGGATCATAGCCCTGCAGGGTTACCAGTGACTGGGTGTGACAGAGGGGCAAGGTGGGGAAGGAGGCATCAACCTTCCCAGACTAATTTACTTGCTGGAGGGGCCCTACTGTGCTCACAGAGCACTGGAGCAAGTTATACTAGAGCTGCCAGCAGACCCCAGCTATCTAGTCACCAGAGACTTTTCAACTCTTCCATCTGATGCTGGCACTGGCTAGGACAATTGATTGGGACCTCTTTAACTGGGAAAATCACCCGAGGACTTTCCAAAGTGGTACCCTGGGTGTGTGGTAGTGGGAAGGTTTGATTTTCCTTTTCCAATTGTTGCCTCTCGGGGAGTGCGGTGACTTAACTGCTGGTATTTCTCCACAGCTGAGAATTCAACCCAGAGCAACTGATTCTCTAGGGTAAGACAGTGACCAGCTGAAAATAAGACAGAGCCACTTAACCCTCCCACTACACTAAGAAGGTCACCAGTTTCTCAGACAGTAGCACTGTACGGGTCCTTCGCAAAACCTTGGGGGGAAAAGGTACAGACGTCAGTCCCAGCTTTCAGGCAAAGGACTGGTCAATCACTACTCCTAGAACCCCCAACCCAACTTATGCTTATCTACTCATCCAGCCAAACAGTGCAAAACAATCATGGGGCGGAATCAGCGGAAAAGCTCTGGAAACATGAACAACCAGAGTAGATCAACACCCCATAAGGAACAATTTGGCAGACACAAATGACGATCCTATGCATAAACAGATGGCTGAGATGTCAGAAATCGAATTCAGAATTTGAATCGCAAACAAGATCAATAAAATAGAGGAAAACGTGGAATTAGAAATTCAAGGAGCGTTTCAAAAATTGTCTCAAGAAGTCAAGGAATACAATGACAAAATGACCAAAGATTTTGACACATTGAGATAAGAAGTTGCAGCCCTCAAAGATCTGAGAAATACAGTAGAATCCCTAAGCAACAGAATGGAGTGAACAGAAGAAAGGATTTTTGACATTGAAAACAAAGCCTTCGAACACTCCCAAACCTACAAAGAGGAAGAGAAATGGAAGGCAAAAATGGATCATTCTCTCAGACAGCTCAGGGATAACTTGAAGAAAACCAATATTTCCTTTATAGGGATACCTGAAATGATGAAGTGGCATCACAAGGCCCAGAGTCTGTTCTTTATGAGATTATGAAAGAGAACTTTCCAGCATGCCATGAGATTCTGAAATTCAGATCAGACAGTTTCAGAGCCCCAGCATGACTCAACCCGAATAAGACATCCCCCAGGCACATCATAACTAGCTTCACTAAAGTTAATATAAAGTAGAAAATTCTGAAAGCAGCCAGACATAAGAAATCCATTAACTATAAGAGAAAGAATATTAGAATAACTACAGATCTCTCTGATCAAACCTTTAAAGCTACAAGAGAAAGCTACTTTTAATCTCCTAAAACAAAATAACTTTCAACCCTGGATCCTGTACCCAGCTAAACTGAGTTTCATTTATGATGGAGAAATTAAGTACTTTAATGACATCCACATGTTGAAGAAATTTGCTATAACTAAACCAACTCTCCAGGATATTCTCAGACCTATACTCCATAATGACCAGTGTAATCCTCCACAACAAAAGTAAACTCACCCAGAAACTATTTATCAAATTCCAACTTCCACAGTGATGAAAGGATTAAAACTGTCCACTGGACGTTCTAAAGATTTATCATTAATTTCAATTAATGTGAATG
>CAUYRH010129233.1:0-19804 GCA_963574655.1 Perodicticus potto
TTGGAGGTTGCTGTGAGCTGGGATGCCACAGCACTCTATCCAGGGTGAAAGCTTGAGGCTCTGTCTCACAAAAAAATAAATAAATAAATAAAAAACATCAGCTCAGCGCCTGTAGCACAGTAGTTACAGCAGCGTGAGCCACATACACCAGGGGTGGCGGGTTCAAACCTGGCCTGGACCAGTTAAACAACAATGACAACTGCAACAAAAAATAGCTGGGCATTATGATGGGCGCCTATAGTCCCAGCTACTTGGGAGGCTGAGGCAAGAGAATTGCTTAGGCCCAAGAGTTGGAAGTTGCTGTGAGCTGTGATACTACAGCACTCTACTGAGGGTGACATAGTGAGACAGAGTTTCACTAACAAAACAAAACATCTCCACATTCACTTGCCAAAAAACTGAGGTAAAAAAGCTTTTTATTGTAGAGACAGAGTCTCACTTTTATAGCCTTTGGTAGAGTGCCGTGATGTCACACAGCTCACAGCAACCTCCAACTCCTGGGCTTAGGCGATTTTCTTGCCTCAGCCTCCCGAGTAGCTGGGACTACAGGTGCCCGTCACAACACTTGGCTATTTTTTTGTGGCAGTTTGGACAGGGCCGGCTTTGAACCCACCACCCTCAATATATGGGGCCAGCGCCCTACCCACTGAACCACAGGCACCGACCCATGAAAAGCTTTTTTAAGAAAGATGAGAATTTCTGGCTTGTCGCTTGTGGCTTAAGCGGCTAAGGTGCCAGCCACGTACACCTGAGCTGGTGGGTTCGAATCCAGCCCGGGCCCGCCAAAGAATGACAGCTGCAAACACCCCCCCTCCCCCCCAAAAAATAGCCAGGCTTTGTGGCAGGCGCCTATAGTCCCAGCTACTTGGGAGGCGGAGGCAGAAGAATTGCTTGAGCCCAGAAGTTGGAGGTGGCTGTGAGCTGTGATGCCATGGAACTCTATCTAGGGTGACAGCTTGAGGCTCTGTCTCAAAAAAAAAAAGATGAGAATTTTTATTTGATATTTACACTGCTCCTTAATTTAGAGTTTAATGGAAAATACTGATGTACATCTCTCATTCAATAAGGAAACTTTTCTGTCTTGTGATATTTCATATGCTCATCATAAAGTCTCAGCTTTAGATGGTAGAGTGAGATATATGTGGGGAATGCCTTTTTACTTAAGCACTGGGGATGGGGTGAGGGTGGGGTTGCAGGTGAAACAGAGTGAGGACTACCTTCAGAAAACTTGCTGAAGTTGAAATATTTAGAAAAAAAATGTACAAGCGTCCTTCGTTTGCTTCAATATGTATTAAAAATAACATAGATTAGCCAGGTAATGGTTCACACCTGTAATCCCAGTACTTTAGAAGGACTGAGTCATGAAGATCATTTGAGGACTAGAGTTCAAGACCAGTTTGGTCAATGTAGTGAGACCCTATTACTAAAAAATAAATAAATAACATGGACTAATGGATAAAAAATGGATTTTTTAGAAAGCTAGTACTAGAAAATATGAATGGTAGAATCCAGGTGGTATAGTATGTTTTCACTATAAAATTCTTTAAACGTTGCTGTGTGTTTGAAAATTTTTATAATAAAATGTTGGGGGGAAAATTTTGTGAAAGCGCACCAGAAATAACTTTGTTGTATTTAAATAGTCAATTTAACGTAGAATATTCAAAAGTCTTCTGGGCGAGGTATGACTCACGCCTGTAATCTTAGCATTCTGGGAGGCTGAGGCGGGTGGATTGCTTGAGCTTAGGAGTTCGAAACCAGCCTGAGAAAGCGAGACTCTCTCTCTACTAAAAATAGAAAAATTGGCCAGGTGCAGTGGCTCACACTTGTAATCTCAGCACTCTGGGAGCTATGGTGCCATGGCGCTCTACTGGGGACAACAAATTGAGACTCTGTCTCAAAAAAAAAAAAAATGTTTAAAAGTCCAAGAAAGGTGGTACCCACAGCTCAATGGGTAGAGCACTGGCCATATACACCAAAGCTGGCAGGTTCAAGCCTGGCCTGGGTCTGCTAAACAACAATGACAACTGCAACAACAAAAAAAATAGCCAGATGTTGTGGTGGGCGCCTATAGTCTCAGCTACTTGGGAGGTTAAGGCAAGAGAATCGCTTAAGCTCAAGAGTTTGAGGTTGCTGTGAGCTGTGATGCCATGGCACTCTACCGAGGGTGACATAGTGAAACTCTGTCTCTCCCAAAAAAAAAAATCCAAGAAATACCAACTTCTAAGTAAAAGCTCTTATATCGGCCTTTTCCAAAATTGTACTATTTTGTAAAATTGTTTTAAAGAGAAGGATGCAGTGAGAATTTTTTAAAAACCCTTTCTTTCAAAGGAATTAAAGATCACTGATTTTTTAAAGATCTTAGTTGATCGAAATACAGCCATAGAGAAAATTAACAGATTCTTAACATAGCAGTTTTTGATAGCTCAGAGTTTGGTGAGTGAGTGTGGGAGGTTTAAAAAAAAAATAAAGACAAAATAATATTCTTGATTTGAAGAGGTTTTTTTCCTTTAAAGTTTTACTTGTTCTGTTCTGGCGAAGAGAGACGTTTGGAAAAGCTTCATTGGTCATGTAACTCCTTCTGTCGTTAACCAATAAAAGTCTATTGAAAGATTAAAGCAGGTCAGCAGTGTGGTGATTCATGGCTGTAATCCTAGCATTCTGGGAGATGAGGGGGATAGATTGCTTGAGCTCAAGAGTGGGAGACCAGCCTGAGCCAAGAGCAAGACACTGTTTCTACTAAAAATAGAAAAAACAAGCTGAGTGTAATGGTGCATGTCTTTAGACCCAGCTACTGGAGAGGCTGAGGCAAGAGGATCCCCTGAGCCCAAGAGATTGAGGTCACTGTGAGCTATGCTGATGCCACGGCACTCTACCCAGGGCAACAGAATAAGACTCTGTCTCAAAAAAAAAAAAAAAAAATTAAAGCAAATAAGGGGTGTATTCACTATAAAACCTTTGTACTTTTGGTTAGAAGTTACTTGGCAATTTATTTTACTTCTCCATTCTGTTTTTTTTTTTTTTTTTTTGAGACAGAGCCTCAAGCTGTCACCCTGGATAGAGTGCCATGGCATCACAGCTCACAGCAATCTCCAATTCCAGGGCTCAAGCGAGTCTCTTGCCTCTGCCTCCCAAGTAGCTGGGACTACAGGTGCCCGCCACAACGCCCGGCAATTTTTTTTTTTGGTTGCCACCGTCATTGTTTGGCAGGCCCGGGCTGGATTCGAACCCGCCAGCTCAGGTGTACATGGCTGCGCCTTAGCCCGCTGAGCCACAGGCGCCGAGCCCTCCATTCTGTTTTTAAAAGCTCCATACTTCTTAGGTTGTGTTATATTTTCCCAAAAATACCCACTACATAAAATTAGCATGTATTTAAAAGACTTAATTAAATGTTTATTCTAGCCCTAATGAGTAATAGTGACTAGTATTTACATAGTGTTATGTGAATTATGGACAAAATTAGACTGACTTAAAATTTGCATTATTAAAACTTATTAATGAACCTATTGTACTATTATTGAAACTTCAGATTCTGAATTTCTGAATATTCTTGTATTAAATAGTTATGTGATTTAAAGGGCTTGTTTCCTGTGTAAAGCTGATGTATGTATACATAGATCAGTTAACTGAATATCTGATTTACGATTATTTTTGTTGTTTTAGAAACATTGCAGGATTAATCCATTGAAAATATTTCTTCTTCAAAGGTTAAATGTTATTGTTGACTCTGTTGATAATTTGGTATTTTAGAATACATTCTTTCCTTTCAAAAATTTCACCTGTTTATAAAGGTCTATATATGTCTTGTTGAAGTTTCTGGGTAATTTAGCACTGAAGAGTTTCATAGAAATACGTAAATATCCAAAGCTATTTGTTCTGCTAATTTGAAAAACATAACATTACAGATATAACATGCTATTTTGTGGCTAAGAAATTTGTACTTTTTAAGGGTTGTGGGACCTGTTTATTATATTGAGGTGCTTTCTTTTCTAGGTCATTCATGCGTGGCTTATTATATCATCTTTATTGTTGCTGTTCTTTTTTTCATTCATTTACCTGGGGTAAGTTGTGATTTGGTATACCATTAAGAAATTAACTGTATTCGTATCCTATAACTTGTCACTTAAAGCTATGTACTTTGTTGATGAATTACTCTGAAGTTACAATTGTTTCCAGATATAGGCCATGCTTGGTATATAGAAGACAAGTCAGTATTACTGATGAGATAGTCTTTTGTCATCCCTTGCTTATAGTAGGTAGAATTGAAAAATTCAAGACTGGCTCGGCGCCTGTGGCTCAACAGGCTAAGGCCCCAGTCACGTACACCTGAGCTGGCAGGTTAGAATCCAGGCCGGGCCCGCCAAACAACAATGATGGCTGCAACCAAAAAAATGGCCGGGCATTGTGGCGGGCGCCTATAGTCCCAGCTACTTGGGAGGTGGAGGCAGGAGACTCGCTTGAGCCCAGGAATTGGAGGTTGCTGTGAGCTGTGATGTCATGGCACTCTACCCAGAGTGACAGCCTGAGGCTATGTGTCTCAAAAAAAATAAATAAATAAAAATAAAATAAAAAGAAAAAGAAAAACTCAAGACATAGTTAAATCTAAGCCCTTTTTAAGTTTATACAGGCTTTTACTTTTAGAAATCTATGAATTGGAATGTTAGTATTTCAAGAATATATATAAATATGAATTAATTTATTTTCATGCTTTTATATTCTTATCAGTGACTTTTTCTTCCAAATGAAATATTATGTGAAATTTTCACAAACATTGTAATAAAAAGTGGAGCTACTCTCAAAGAGAATAGCGAACCTCAGATATTTGCCAGCCTGGCCTTTCTTTGACCCCCAGTGGCAATTTGTAAGCCATTGTACTAGCTCTTAAATTAGGAGGAGCCAGTAAAACTAAGAAATTGAAAACTTATTTCCTTGATAGAGTTCAGGGGAAATAACTACAGAAAAATTTAGCAAATGTTAAATTCTATGTGAAATGGATGATATTTTAGAAAAAAATATTACCAAGTTTGACCACTGAAGAGGGAAAATCTAAACAGAGTGAAGAAAAAATACAGAAAGTTACTGAAGAAGTTTATTCTTCACCTCCACTAGCATCAGAGGCAGCACCAGACCCCAATGGTTTCATAGAGAAATTCTATTAAACCTTTAAGGAATGAATAACTCTAATGCTATTTTTAACTGTTTTCAGAATGTAAAAAAAGAAGAAATACTTTCAGATTCACTTTTCTGAGGCCTACAAAACATTCATAACTAAAGCCTACAAGTTAATCAAGAAAAAGAAAACTGGGTTGCGCTCTGTGGCTCATGTCTGTAATCCTAGCACTCTGAGAGGCTGAGGCAGGCGGATTGCCTGAGCTCATGAGTTCAAGACCAGTCTAAGCAAAGAGGGATACCCTGTCTCTAAAAATAGCAAGGGCTTGATGCCTGTAGCTCAGTGAGTAGGGCGCTGGCCACATACACTGGTTCAAGCCTGGCCCAGGCCTGTTAAACAACAGTAACAATTGCAACCAAAAACTAGCTGGCATTGTGGCGGGCACCTGTAGTCCCAGCTACTCAGGAGGCTGAGGCAGGAGAATCGCTTAAGCCCAAGTGTTTGAGGTTGCTGTGAGCAATGATACCATGGTACTCTACTGAGGGCAACATAGTCAGACTCGGTCTCAAAAGAAAATAAATAAATAAATAAATATAGCCAGGTGTTGTGGCAGGTGCCTATAGTAGTCCCAGCTACTTGGGAGGCTGAGGCAAGAGGATCACTTGAACCCAAGAGTTTGAGGTTGCTGTGAGCTGTGACACCATGGTACTCTACCAAGGGTGACAAAGTAAGATTCTGTCTCAAAAAAAGAAAGAAAAAGAAAACTGTAGACCAATCCTATTTGTTAATGCCGAAAGAATAACTAAATGTTGGCTTTGCGTGGTGGCTCATGCCTGTAATCCTAGCACTCTGAGAGTTCAAAGTGGGAGGATCACTTGAGCTCAGGAGGTGGAAACCAGCCAAGCAAGAGCAGGACCCCATCTCTATTAAAAGTAGAAAAAATTATCCAGGCATTGGCAGGTGCCTATAGTCCCAGCTACTTGGGAGGCTGAGGCAGGAAGATTGTTTCAAACCCAGGGATTTGAAGCTGTTGTGAGCTAGGCTGACACTACAGCATTCTATGCTGGACAACAGAGTGAGTGAGCCTATCTCAAAAAAAAAAAAACCACCAACTAAATATTTAATAGAATACTAAATGTTAATAGAATTTAGCAATAAATTAAAAGAATAATACATTATGACCAAGTGGAGTTACAGGGTGGAAGACTGATTCATTATTAAGAAATTTCACCTGAGTGTGGGACACAGCTACAACAGGGACGCTATCTAACAAATACAAACATTGTAACCTAATTGTCCCCTCACCCTCACATGAAATTTAAAAAACAGGAAAAAATTTAAAGAAAAAAATGAAATTTCAGTATAAGTTACCACTCTGTTAGATTTTTATCTCTGTATATGCTGTAAAAGGCATTTGGTAAAATGTAACATCTGTGCTGTGCACTGATGTATAGGGAAGTAAAAAGTGAAAAAGTATATCAACACCTATTCTTGATTGGTTTTTTGTTTTTTGTTTTTTTTTGATGATCAGGTTCTTTACTAAAATAGTTGGTTACATCTCTAACATAATGGAAATATGAATCTCATTCTAAAGCTCAGTATTGTCCAGAGAGATTAGCAAACACAAATGAGAGAAATAAGAGCTATGTGATTTGGAAAAGAAGGTTAAGTTGTCAACATTTGGACATGAAATGATTGTTTGCTTTGTTTTAGAATTAACCAAAATACAATTAGAATCACTAAGTAAGTTTGGTAAGACAGTTGAATACAAAATTAAACACAAATTAATAGCCTTCACATAAACAACTAGTTATAAAACATAACAAAAGGAAAAATCTCAATTTTTTTTTTTTTTTTTTTGAGACAGAGCGTCAAGCTGTCACCCTGGGTAGAGAGTGCAGTGGTATCACAGCTCACAGCATCTTCCAACTCCTGGGCTCAAGCAATTCTCCTGCCTCTGCCTCCCAAGTAGCTGGGACTACAGGCGCCTGCCACAACGCCCGGCTATTTTTTGGTTGCAGCCATCATTGTTGTTTGTCAGACCCAGGCTGGAATCGAACCCGCCAGCTCAGGTGTATGTGGCTGGCGCCTTAATCTCTTGAGCCACAGGCGCTGAACCAAAAATCTCAATTTTTGTGTTTTTTTGTTTGTTTGTTTTCTTTTTTACTTTGAGACAGACTCTTACTTTGTCACCCTGGGTACAGTGCTGTAGTGTCATAGCTCACAGCAACCTCAAACTCCTGGGCTCAGGCACTCCTCAAGTGATCTTCTTGGCTCAGCCTCTAGAGTAGCTGTAACTACAGGCACCCGTCACAATGCTCAGCTATTTTTTAGAGATGGAAGTCTCACTTTCAGGCTGGTCCTAAACTTGTGAGCTCAAGCAGTTCACCCATCTTGGTCCCCCAGAGTGCTAGGATTATAGGCGTGATCCACCGTGCTGGCCTAAAAGATCTCATTTATGATTGCAACAAAATAGATAAAATATCCAGGATGAAACAAGAATTGCATAAAAACTATTAATAAGAACTTTTCCAATGCCTCTGAAGGGCTTAAAAAGAAGACTTAAACAAATGGAAAATTATGCCAGGGTACATAGAAAGATTAAATACTGTATCATAAAAACATAAGTTCTCTCTAAGATTTTTAAAAATTTTTATTTTTTTCAAGACCGAGTCTTGCTTGTTGCCCAGGCTTGTGTATAACAACATAATCATAGCTCACTGCAACATCAAACTCCTGGGCGCAGGCATTCCTCCTGCCTCAGCCTCCTGAGTAGCTATAGGCATGTGCCACCATGCCTGGCAAATTTTTCTCTATTTGATAGACTGGCTCTCATTCTTGCTTAGGCTAGTCTCAAACTCCTTATCTCAAGCCTTGGCCTCCCGAAGTGCTAGGATTACAGATGTGAGCCACAATGCCCAGCCTCCCTATGTATTTTTAATAACTAGTTAACATGAACATTTTTACATGTTCATTATATTTTCATGTATAAATTCTATTTTTGTCCTTTATCCATTTATCTGACTGAAGACTTTTCCTATCAATTTATGTTATTCTTAATATAAAGTGGCTATTAATCCTTTGTCATATACATAATACAGGGTTTTTTTTAAAAAACAACAAATACATCATTTGCTTTTACTATATAGTGTAGAGAAAACACTTTTTGTTTAATGTTTAGGCATACTATCAAGAGTTCTTAAGTGTTTTGTTTTGAGGTTTTTTTTGAGACAGAGTCTTGCTTTGTCACCTGGCTAGAGTGCAATAGTGTCACCATATCTCACTGCAATCTCAAATTCTTGGGTTCAAGAGATCCTCCTGCCTCAGCCTCCCGAGTAGCTAGAACTACAGGTACATGCCACTATGCTCAGCTAATTTTTTTATTTTTTAGAGAGGCAAGATTTCCTTGTGTTACTCAGGCTAGTCTCCAACTCCAGGCCTCAAGTAATTCTCCTTCCATAGTCACCCAAAGTACTGGAATGGCACAAACCACTGTCCCTGGCCATTTTAGGATTTAATATAAGCCCAATTATTATTTTTATTTATTTATTTATTTTTGCAGTTTTTGGCGGGGGCTGGGTTTGAACTCACCACCTCTGGCATATGGGGCCAGCGCTCTACTCCTTTGAGCCACAGGCACCGCCCAACCAATTATCATTTTTAATCTAGACAAGAAGATTCTAAAATTTGGGAAAATAAGGGAGAAAGTCCAGAAAAAGAAGAGAAAAGAAGGAATACTAGGCCTGCCTGATATGAAATTATAAAGCTATAATAATTAAAATAGTGAGACCTGCAGGAAAGAAAGTCTGGAAAAATGCTCAAACATATGACAGAATTTAATAGTTTTGATTATAAACTAAATTTAGCATCGTTGGGCTATAGAAGGATTATTTAGTAATTGATATAGGGATCATTCGGTAGTTATCTGGGGGAAATTTTGTGTTTCTTCCTTATATCTATACCAGCATGAGTTGCAAATAGATTAGAGATCTAAATATGAAAGTAGAACTATTAACTAGAGGAAAACATGGAAGGAGGGAATATTTTAAGTATGATACAAACTCCAGGCATATAAATGAAAAGATCAATAAATTCATTTCCATTAGAAAAAATTTCTGCAAGCCAAAGAAGAAACAAAAAAACTACGCCATGAACAAAATCAAAAGATGAATGAAAACTGCGAAATGCATTCTGTACTCACTTTATAGACTAAGGCTAATTTACTTAATCTGTAAGGAAGCTCTACCTGGCAGTAAGATCAACAGCTTAACAAAAATATAGACAAAGGATAAGAGAAAGAGAGGCACAAATTATTCTTTATTAAAAGAACTTGGGCCAGACATGGTGGCTTACACCTGTAATCCTAGCACTTTGAGAAGCCAAAGCAGGAAGATTGCTTAAGGCCAGAAGTTCAAGACCAGCTTGAACAAGAGACCTTGTCTCTACAAAAAAATGGAAAAATAGCCAGGCATGGTGGCATGTATCTATAGTCCCAGATGCTCAGTAAGCTGAGGCAAGAAAGAAAGAAAACATGTACACCCTCCTCAAAAGATTAATAGTAATTAAAGCTATACCTTAAGTAAATAAAGATCAAATAGTTTGATAATATTCAGGGAAAGATACAGGGAAATAAATTCATACACATTGATGGATAACTTTTCTTTTTCCTTTCTTTTCTTTTTTTTTTATGTATAACTTTTCATTAAGAGCAGTAGCAAATCCATTAATATATTAAGTGCCTTTATAACATACCCAAAAGGAATCTGGGGTCATTGTGATGAGGGCCACAAAACTTGTGACCTACCTACAAACAAATTCCCTACATGCGATGAAGAAGAAAAAAATTATGAAATGTATGTGGTGGGTGTATAGGTGATCATTGTATAATTCTTTCAATTGTACTGTATATTTGAAAATTTGCCTAATAAAATATTAGAAAATTAAAAATATATATATTAAGTGCCCTGAACTTATTAATTTAAGGGATAATCATTGCCGCATCGTTTCAAATGGCAAAAGAATGAGATCAACTAAATATACATCAATGGAAAATTAGTTAAATAAATTATGGCACATCCATAATAAAAGCCATTAGAAGCCAGGCAGGGCTGTAGGTGCATCTATAGTCTCAGCTGATTGGAAGGCTGAGGTAGGAGGATCCTTTGAACTCAGGAGTTTGAATCCAGTCTGGATAACATAGGGAGGTCCTGTCTCTAAAAAAATTAAATTTAAATAGTCATTAAAAAGAATGAGGCAGCTCTGATACACTGAATACTGGTGTAGAACATTCTCCATTGTATTGTTAAGAGGAAAATAGCTTGGTACAGAAAAGTGTAGATGGTATCCTATCAATTGTGTCTGTCATATATGTAGACTCTATCTGGAAGGATACACCTTTGCTTTTCTCTAGTAAAGGGGAACTGTGGGACAAAATGGAGAAGAAAACTTTTCACAGTTTATCTGTTGTGAATGTTAAATCTTACGATGTATTACCTAAGTAAAGATTAATAGGTATTTTTTGAGTTCCAGAATATCTGAAATGCTTAATATAAATATCTGCATTCTCCAGAAATTTCATTATTTACTTTATTTTTTATTTCAAAGTGGGAGAAGAATCATCTTCTTGAATTAGTACTTGTAACCTAAAATTTATGCTTAAATGAAGGAGCACTGTCTTTCTTTTTAGTCTCTGGGGCATCTTCTATAGCTGCAGCCTCTTTTTTTAAAAAAAGGCGGATTTCTCCCCCAAAAAATTAGAGTAGTATTTTTCTTCACTGTAAAAATGCTAGACATTGATTGTTTTAAAAAAGAAAAAAGACTTAAGATTATAAATAAGAAAAATGACCAGACTCTTATCACCTAAAGAATTAACATATCAATTTCTTGCCCACTCTTCTCTCACAGTATTTTATATAAATATTTTTTCAAGCAGCAATGTGTTATGCCTATATTCCATTTTTATGTGTGTGTATAAAACTAGATTTTTTTTTAATGATCACTAAATTTCATTGTATGAAAACTTACATCCTACCTATAAAATTTTTCAGTGCATGTTTGTTTCTAATTTCAGGTATTTTAAACTACTATTTCCCAAAGTTAATATGATATTTTAGGTGGTATATGGTCTTTTTCAATTTCTGTATTTATCTTCATAGTTAATGGCTTATGATACTGGTTTCCCATTTATATGAATGATATAGAGTTTCCTGTTAAAATAAGCTGAACTTGAAGAAAAGAGGGAATTAATTTAAAGAAAAGTTTATTCTATGTCAAGCACAGTTGATGCAGGATATGGTAAAATTATAAAAGTGTGATATAAATCACTGATATTTGGGAATCATCATTGTAAGTAATGTTTTTGTAAAAATGATTGTATATGGCTCGGCACCTGTGGCTCAACGGGCTAAGGCGCCAGCCACGTACACCTGAGCTGGCAGGTTCAAATCCAGCCCAGATCTGCCAAACAGCAATGACGTCTGCAACCAAAAAATGGCCGGGCGTTGCGGTGGGCGCCTGTAGTCCCAGCTACTTGGGAGGCGGAGGCAGGAGACTCGCTTGGGCCCAGGAATTGGAGGTTGCTGTGAGCTGTGATGCCACGGCACTCTATCCAGGGTGACAGCTTGAGGCTCTGTCTCAAAAAAAAAAGAAAAGAAAATTTCATGCTTGTGCTACAAGGACTATGGGCGTGTTCTGCTCTTATCGCTGTGAGCCAGGAGAGCTGTGGCAGGGTGGTCTCCGGCCTTGGGGAAGTGGAAGGATGTCAGCTGGGACTCAAGAGATGTGCCCCAGGTAATGGCAGGGAAGCAGAGGGGGGTCTGGGACAGGAGGAGCAGAGGGCAGAGAGTGGGCATTGCTCTTTGGGGAGGGCCATGTGCTGGGGACCAGGAAGGCAATCAAAGGCGCACTGTCTTGAGTAACCAAGGTCACTCAGGGAAGCATAAGCATTTGGCAAAGGCCCATCCTGCCAGGAGCCACACGCTGAGTAGGAGACAGGTGGTTCTTCAGAGCCAGCATCTCAAAGGGTCCCTTGGCTACTCAAAGCCTCAATTCATTACAGAGTGGTTTGGAACCTCCCTCTTTACATTAGGAGGACTTGGACAGAGGGAGAGTCACTTTCAGGCAAGACACCAGGCTAAACATGGTGCGTCAGTGATGCCTGGGAAATTCTGACCCTGCCCCCGCACAGACCAGACTGTCTCCAGGAGTCTGGCTGCTTTAGCTGAGTCTTGCGAACGCCCAGTCTTCTCTGCAGCCACAAAGCCTACCCTCTGAATAGTTTAAATTTAATAATTCAATCCGATTCAGCCTAACAGGCTGCGCATAGTGAGCTATGAGACTATGACCCAAAGTCAGCCCCTTTGGACTTGTGTTATATCTTATTCCCAGATTGTCTCTTTCTATATTTTCATGTCTCATTTTAGCAGAAAGTTCTGAAGAACAGCTTGCCTCGCTGCTTACTCCCCTTTTTTTCCCTTAAGAGGTTTGCTTTACAAAGAGAGGAAAGAAGCCTTTATCTCCACACAAGTGTGCCAGGGCCACCAGCTCTGCTGGGGCTGGTGTGAGGGGTGTGCAGAGCCCCAGAGCCCCCGCTGTGCCAGGCTCACACCTGGCAGGTAGGGCAGGAGTGGGTAACGCTGGTTAAAGCTCATAGATGCCTTTTGGCAACAGCAATCTGTTCTCCAGCACTTTCATCTTACGTGGCATGTGAGAAAATGCACACACTACTTGTCATTAGCAGCACAGGTGGTAATGCAAATGCGTGGACTGCTGACAACAGCCTCAGACGTTCATTCCTCTCCTACTGATAATAACAGCCATGTATGAGCGCAGCTCAACTCCCACCAGCAATTACAGTGCGTGTGCAGAGTGAGGTCCGGCGGCCAGAGCACGTTCACGTGCAGGTTACCCTGGTCACACCGTCAGGGGGCACCTGTGAGGCAGGGGGTGTTGCTCAGTGCGGGCTCCTTGGTCCTGGCTGTGCACAGGGATCACCTGTCACAGTAGTGACAATGATGACAACGTGTAAGACCAAACACTGATGGCTGAGCGCCACTCTCCAGATTGTTGTTTAGTAATTTATAATAAGTACTTGTGATTTAACAGTTAGACTGTTATTTACTAGTTAATTGGTCTTGGGTGGGTCCCCCCAAATAGGAAAAAATATAAAAGCTCTTCAGGGTAGTTCTAATATGCAGCCAGATAGACAGCCCCTGTTCTAATGCTCCTGTCTCCTTGTTAGGCAAGGTGAGGTCCAAGTTTGTTATGTTGAAGTGTGAATGGACTAGCCCTGGTCTGAGGGTAAGTTCAGGACAAATGAGGACTCCAAACTTAAGATCAGACTTGCCATCACTATTGTACATGACCAGTCAGCCTTAGTGGCCTGACACCGAGGGGCTTTCCAGGATTTGGGACTTACAGTGTTAAAACCAGGACACCCTACCACAACCCTTTGAGTAAAAGTAATAACCTTGCACTATTCTGATTTTCGATTTGTGATGGGCTGTTGCTAACAGCAACCTCACCTTCCATGCACGGCATCTCTGGGTTTGCACCACCTGCTTTAATCTGTGTTAATTTTCTGTGTCCTTGCTCTAGCCTAGGGAGGCAGGCAGAGCAAGTCATGTCACACATGCAGATGAGGGGGGACACTGCCGTTAAGTGACTAGCCTAAGACGGATAGTACTGAAAGAAAAATTAGAGACAAACTAAATCTAACTGAGTTTTAGCAGAAAAAGAAAAGTGATGCACAGAGATAGTCAGTTGGTTATTGCCCAGCGTTTGCCTTACTTACTTGCGCATGGTTTGAACAGCTGGCTGGTGTGAGTGGCTGAAGGGCGGCTGCTGCGATGGAGTGAGAGAGACGTGGCTGCTTGGTACAAGGTCAGTTTACACGTCCAGGCAGGTTACAGAGACACCGTTAGGCTGAACTTAGAATGTGGAAGGAGGCAGCTTTAGGCTAAACTTAATTGAATAATTTCCCTCAATTTTGAGAGAGCAACCAAAATTATCACAGCCAACAAGGTCACTTTGTCGTTATCATAAATGTATCTATTTGGTCTGAAATTTCACTGGGAAATAGCAAAACAGTAGGTTGTGTAACATGGGAATAAGAACTTCAGGGTTTTTTTGGTGAGGATTAGACTAGAGGGGACCTCTTTATGTTGGAATCTCCTGTTTTTAGGAGAGGAAAAAATGTGGTCTTTTTTTGATTTATCCGTTTTTAAAAAAATTTCAGTCCTATTATATCACGTTTGGTATGAGTGACTCTATTTTGGTTTGATTTGGTCTGGTCTGTTGAGACCCTGTGCATGAGCTCAGTTTAAAATAATGGCAGCTTATAATTTTTTAAACAATTTTTTCATCATTTTTCTTTAAAGGAGAATGTGACTAAAACTTAGAGCTTTACATTATTTTGCTTGTGATTTTGGGATTTTGCAAGTGCACGTCGTCATATCTTCATGAGCACTTTCTTTTCTTTTACTTTTCTGATTTTCAATTTGTTGATGAAAGAGAGACCATTTGATATTTTATGGATGGCTACATGTAAATGTTTAAAATTTTTAAGATAATGTAACACATTAGGAGATCATTATTATAATTATTAGGAGGATAATATCAAGAGTGTGGAGTAAGTTTTATAGCCAGGGTCTCCATGAATCTAAACTACTAAAATTAAATAGATTAAAGAATGAACCAGATAAAGAATCTGTTTGTTTTAATTACGTAGCCTGTTTGATAATCTCTTATAACTGAATCTCTCTATCTGATGTATTTATCTATAGAATGTCAGCAACTGTACAGATTTTTTCCTATTCAGTGAGTAAGTGAATTAGAGTGATTTTTCTTTATCTAGTATAACTTTAGTAAGAGGGTTGAAGGAAGTCTGTTCTGTAACCATAGCCTTTGTAGTAGAATCTGTGATAGAGCTTATTCACATGAATAAAGTATTTTATTTATGCTCAGTCACGGAAAAGAAACTTAATCATGTCTATCTAGAAAGATAAAGCCTTTTTGGTAATTTTTTTAAACCTATAATGTGAGTTAAAAGGAGTGGGGAAAATGTTTTTATTTTGACTATGAAGTACTGAAGGTATTATTAAAGTTTTTAGTTGGTATCAAAACTTTATTTTTTTATCTATCTAGGCATAAGTTTGTCATGCATAAAGTTGGCAGAAATCTTTTTTAATAAAAGTGTATTTCATGGGTGCAGGCAGACCCTTTTTGAAAGTTTTATTGTTTACAGACACATAAGCAAGGGGAAGTGAGAGGTAAGAGTTGCAGGATGGCGGAGAAGCCTTGTTTCATGATCTCAGGAAAGCTGTGTATGTTAGGGTGCTGTCTGCTCCTGGGGAGAAACTCCTTTGGTTAGATCGACCTCAAGGTTCCTAAGGGTGTACAGTTTTAAGATTCTGGAGGGCCTTTTCTGAGTTGTGAGATTATGAACCTAAGGTTTGAAGTCCCAGAGTTTTGTGGGTGAAGGGGCCAACTTTTTTGATGTCCTTTTTAGAAGACTCAATCTTTGGAATCTAGACCATGAAGAGTTAGATTGTCTTTAGCCAGGGGATCATGAAAAGCATTTTTTAAATGGCAAAAACATATTTAGGCATAATATATTAAAGCCTTTCAGCATTTGGGCATTATCGGAGTTTAGGAGTGGAAGATATATGAAGTTCTATTGTTAGAGGCATTGGCCTTTTAGTGACTATTTTATAAAGGGCCAGTTTGTGCTTTTTCTTGGAAGTGGATTTGATTTTTATCAATCTGGTAATTAATATCTTTGATCAAGCAATTTTGTTTTGTCTAGTATTATTATATCTATAACATCTTATTTAACTAGAGGATTATGGGCTCGATAAACCAAACATTGGTCATAAACCATTTTAGTAATTTATAATAATTATTATAATACCACGCATATTTTTATTTGAATTTTTTAAAAATAATGAGTCATGGAATGTATAGGTTTTAATAATGAAAGTTCTGAGGACTCAGGAAAGACCATCTAGGTTCTCCATGGGTTTTTCTCTTAATATTAGATTTATATCTTCTTAAATATTAATTTTTTTTAAAATTTAGGTTTGTTGGACCATGGAGATTATTTAAATCACATATCTTAATAATTTTAGTACTGGTTGATTTAGAATGAAAATTTGGTGGAATATTTTTATTTAATTAACTTTTCCCCTGCTTGATTAATAGTTTTTATAAACCAGTCTCTTTATTAGACTCTGAGAATTTATTCCTACTCTAAATGATATGATACTAAAGTTATCAGAAACCTGAATTTAAGAGTATTTGTCCTAAAGTGCTTTATCATAAAGACATAACATTTTAGACTTTCATTTGTAAAGAGTTTTTAGAAAATGTATCAGGATTAAGTAATTGAGTGTGGAAGCAAAATAGTCATGTTGAAAGACATAAGTGATAAGAAAATTTGGTTGACATGGCCCATGAGAGGCAACTTTAGCCAGAGGCTCCTGACCAGAAGGAGAGATTCTGGACAGATTTGGCCTCTGAAACTGAAGGAGGGGAGCTGAGACAGGAAGGAAGATAGACAGGTACACATCATCTTGGCTGCGGCAACCTGCCACTCCAAGAAAGAGAATCCTAGTGAACTAATTCCAGGTACAAAGTCCAGCACCACAAGGGTGACAGACCCCTCCCTGAAGCGGGAGGCTTGCTGCAGGCTCTCTGCAAGCTAGCAGGGGACAAAAGTCCTCTCATTTTACCCCACGGTGAGAGCTGCAAAATACTGGGTGTCCTCCCCCAGAGAGGTTCCACCAGAGAGCCTAGGCAGCATCCTGCCCAGCATAAAACTGAAAAAACACTCTCCCTGCAGTACTGAACTTTCAGCACACCCTTCCCCCCTTGCCCGGCAGTCTGAAGGTCTACCCCCCCCCCACAGAACCCAGAGGGTGTGGCCATTCCCTAGGAGGTTTGGGCATTTTGAGTGGGGGAGGGGAGTGCAGGAAGAGAGGGACTTTGGGAGAGTGAAGCATATGCGGCAGGGGTGGCTGGGCAGACTCCTGCTTCCGACTTTCAAAGGCAGAACCATTGACACCAGGTTAGGGCTGCCATGAGCAGGTGAGCTCACCCCCATTGGGACTTTCAGGGGTGAAACCTCTCACAACCGGTTGGAACTTTAATGGGTGTGGGGGGCTGACTCCTGTTTAGACTTCCAAGGATGGAGCCACTGGTGCCTATTTTGGAATTTCAAGGGAAGAGCCAAGGGTACCTGGTTTGGACTGTTAAGGGCAGAGCTGGTCCCAGTTTGGACTTCTAAGGGCACTGCCACTGGTGCTGGGTTTGGACTTTCAAGGGTGGAGCTGCAGGTGCCCAGTTTGGACTTTCATGGGCTGGGCACTGATACCTAGTTTGGACTTTAAAGGGCAGAGCTGCTGGCACCTGGTTTAGGCTTTCAAAGGTGGAGCTGCTGGTACACAGTTTGGACTTTCAAGGGCTGGCCTCTGATACCAGGTTCAAACTTTCAAGGGCAGGCAAACTGATGCCCAGTCCAGACTTACCTGACTGTGGCTAGTGATCTTTCCTGAATTGGTGGTCCACAGGAGGGGGCCAGGCTCCAAGCCCTTGTGTATGCTGGTTGGAGCTATCTGTGGATTTCCACTATCAGGATACTGGAGACCCTTTAAGCTCTCCCTATTCTATTTAGAACTCTAGACCTGGGTTATCCACCTGGGGTCCCTCTGAGGTTGAGTGCTGGTGTTTTTAAAGTGGGAAAGGATGAAAGGACTAAATCTCCTTCACCAACTATCACTGGTGAGGGGCAGGCCATCACAGATGCTTATACCCCAGATGAGATTCCAGCCTAATACCTCAACTCCTTAAGATTGGGTAGAGGTGGCTGATTTCAGGTTAGAGCCATCTTGTGCTCTCTTACTAAGCAGGTCTTCAGAGTCTTAAGCTACAGACCTGAAAGGGACCTGTGTAAGGCTGTAGGGGAAAACCCACAGTCACAAGCCCCAGCTCATTGGTTGAGAGAGGATTAACTCTACTTCCTGGGGCCCCCAATCCAACCTTTTTTTTTTTTTTGAGACACAGACTCAAGTTGTTGCCCTGGGTAGAGTGCCATGGCATTGCAGTTCACAGCAACCTCCAACTCCTGGGTTCAAGTAATTCTCCTGCCTTCACCTCCCAAGTAGCTGGGACTATAGGCACCTGGCACAACCCCCAGCTATTGTTTTGGTTGCAACCGTCATTATTGTTTGGTGGGCTGGGCTGGATTTGAACCTTCCAGCTCAGATGTATGTGGCTGGCTCCTTAGCTGCTTGAGCCACAGGTGCCAAGCCTCCCCAATCCAATCTTACCCTACCACTTTAAATAGCCAAATTGCAGAAAATACTCATGGGGTGGAACCAGAAGAAGAATTCTGACAACATGAATAATCAGAGTAGATCAACTCCTCCTAAGGAATAACAAAGGAGATAAAACAGAAGATGCCACTCATAGACGAATGGCTGAAATAGAATTTAGAATATCGGTGGTAAAAAAGATGAATAGAATGGAGGAAAAGATGGAAACAGAAATCCAAAGAGTTCTGCAAAAGTTGTCTCATGAAATTTATGAATTCAAAGACAAAATCTCCAAGGATATGGACATAATGAGAAAAGAGATAGCAGGACTTAAGGAAATGAGAAAGTTATTTGAGGAGCTTCATAATACAGTAGAATCCCTCAGCAACAGAGTGGAGCAGGCAGAAGAAAGGATCTCTGAAGTTGAAGACAAAGCTTTTGAATGCTCCCAAACACTCAAAGAGGCAGAGAAGTGGAGACCAAACACTGATCGTTCCCTGAGAGTGTTGTGGGATCACTCTAAAAGAGCAAATATTTGTCTTATAGGAATTCCTGAAGGAGAAGAGGATGGTCATAAAGGCCCAGATGATCTACTCCAAGATATAATGGAGGAGAATTTCCCAAGCATGGCAAGAGATACAGAAATTCAGATAGTAGACAGTGTCAGAACCCCAGCAAGACTCAATCCAAATAAAACCTCTCCTAGACACATTGTGATTAACTTTGCCAAAGTTAAGATGAAGGATAAAATTCTATAAGCAGCCAGATGTAAGAGAAGCATTACCTACAAAGGAAGAAATATTAGAATGACTGCAGATCTCTCAGCCTAAACATGTCAAGCCAAAAGAGGATGGTCTTCAAACTTTAATCTCCTAAAGCAAAACAATCCTCAGCCCAGGATTCTGTATCCAGCTAAACAGAGTTTCATTTGTGATGGAGAAATCAAATACTTCACTGACATATACATGTTGAGGAAATTTGGCATAACTAAACCAGCTCTCCAGGATATTCTTAGAACCATTTTCCATAATGACCAGCACAATGGTCTACCACCAAAGTAAACTCACTCAGAAATTATTGAGTGAAACTGAGCTTCCACAATGGTGAAAGGATTAAAAATGTCCACTGGACCTTTGAAAGACATGACACCTAAGACTTATCACACCTATCAATCCTCTCAATTAATATGAATGGCTTAAATTGTTCTCTAAAGAGGCTCAGATTGGCTGACCGGATACAATAACTCAGGCCAGATATCTGTTGCATACAAGAGTCTTATCTCACCTTCAAAGATAAAAAAGGACTCAGGCTGAAGGGGTGGTCATCTGTAATACAGGCAAACAGAAATTAGAAAAAAGCAGGGGTTGGGTTATAATTCTATTAGCAA
>CAUYRH010129235.1:0-31175 GCA_963574655.1 Perodicticus potto
ACGGATCAAAAATGTTTTCACACAGTAAATGAGAAAATATCATGAATGTTATATCAATCAGGTTGATAAAAATATCTCCGATTGTATGTGAAGCCTGCACACTGTACCCCATGACTGAATTATTGTACACAGCTATGACTCAATAAAAAATAATATAAAAAAATAAACTATTCATTTTTTTAAAAAAATAAAAAATAAAATAAAATAAAAAGAATGAAAGTATAAAAATTTGGAGAAATATTTCTAGAGGCATAAAGGAAGTCATACTGAAATAATTTTGAATTCTTAAAGATAAGTTGTAGAGTAAAGCTAATAAGTAATCATGTCAATCCTATCGAAAAATTAAAAAAATTAGAGCTTAGAGGGATAAGAAGAAGGATCTTTCTGAACACTTGATTCTTTGCTCTAACAGAATGTTGACCATCCTGATGCCGGAATTTCAGGTTCTTGATCTTGGTGATTTGAAGAATAAATCTGTGGACCACAGATCAGTGGTAAGTCAGAATTTATTTACAGAAAAGAGTACAAAAACACTAAAGCTCCTGGTAGAGAGAGAGCTGAAGTCAGGAGAAAAAAGCTCTCCTTTTTTCCCCTGGTCTCTCCCTGTCTAGAGGTATATTATAGGCATATGGGTTCCTTGGCGGTGAAATGAATGATCACAGTCTCTTCCGCTGAGGCAAGGTGAATGAATGTATTAACGAATGGACACAGTCCACTCACGGAATTGAGGCCTAGGAAACTTACATGAAATTGACCTAGGCATAGGAAATGGGGGTTCCCTATTCAGTCATAAATGCAAAGGGAGGGAGGCACCAAGGCGCCGGTGTCTCCCCAGCATTTGTGGGGCCCATTTGGTCACTGGAGCCTCTGGTGGGGGTCGGGCCCCACCCTTGCCTATCCTCCAGCCCGCTGGTTCCTCCGCTGCCTGCCCCACCAGCACCACCAAGGTGGAGGTGGCAGGTCCACCAGCTCGGGGGCGCCACCTGTCCTGTATCAATCCCTCTAGTCCTCTATAATTCTGGTAGTTCTTTGATGACTTCAAACACATTGTTCATGCCCCTTTTTCTCAGCTTTGCTACTTGTTCTTGACAAAAGGTCACGTCTGATATAGCCAGTAGCTCATAGAGAAAAGCAATTTGTTTTAAATTTAAAGATTAAAAGAATGAATCATAAGAAAGCTTTAGGAGTTTAAATATATTGATAAACATATACAATTAAGGCTTCTGATATAATGATGAGTGAAACTGAATAATTCATTTAACATGAATCAAATACCCTTTTAATGCATACAGAGGGCAAAACGCATCACCATATTCTTATTACTTTAAACCACACCATGGTTTTGTCTCAAGCTATGTGTGGATCATAAAAGGAATACTTCATAATAATAAAATAGAACTGTAATAATTTTAGATATGTATGCACATAGCAACCCCCAAAGCATATACATATTTTCAAACGTTAAAACAGGCCTGCACACTTGCAATAAATCCCAATTGATCATAGTTCTTATGACATTTTGTTAGGTTTGATTTGCTAGTATTTTGTTCAGTGTTTTCATATTTGTGTTTGTAAGAAATATTGCTCTGTAATTTTTTCTTAACTGGAATGTCCTTGTCTGTTTGGGGTTTTATGGAAATATTAATATCATAGAATGAGTTAGAAAGTGTTCCTGCCACTTCTATTTTCTCACCAATTGTCTAGAAACTCCTATCAAAGCTTATGTTTAAGCTTTAGTAGCATTTCTTCCTTAAATGCTTATTATGATAGAATTCACCAGTGACCCTATCTGAGCCTAGTGATCTATTTTTAAGGGCTATTAATTATTGATTGAGTTTCTTTAATCAATTGATTGATTTCCTTAATGTCCTATACAAGTCATATTCATTCTGCTTAAGCAGTGGCCACGCAAAGTTAAAAAGCACTCCTTCATAAACTTGCCCACATCCCCCCTCACAGCTCCGCTGATGGTCTGTTGGGCTTCCAGGGATTTCTTTGGTTTAAAAGTAGGACACTCACTGAGGGCTGGGCGGGAAATGGAGTACTCAATGTCCTAGACAGGGGCAGAGCAGTAGTAGCTGTTGGATCCATGGCAGGCCCACAGGTGTTCTTAAAAATGTCTTTTCCTCCAGTCCTATGGTGGCTATGTGGAACTCTAATATTATCTGAATCATGGACACACGTTCCTATCTGCTTCAGTTACTCTTAGAAATCTTGATACATGCTGCTTTGATTGTTTTTAATTATAAAAGTGGATATGACTTTGAGGGGAGAGACTTGTTTACAGATTTGAAGAGAGTTATGTAAACTCAGTGAGATTAGACCCTTTACAAAAGCCATTGAAACTCTCCAGTCACCGTAAGTGTAGGTCAGACCTCCAGTGTTACAAACTCTGCATTTGGCACTACATAATAAAGATGCAAACAGGCCCATCTTTTCACTGGAGGGTAGGGTAGACCTTTCTGGTGAAGAACAGAAAAGCCAATTCCATAAAATGTCATTTTATGTAGAGATGATGCTAGTCTTGAAGACAGACACAGGCACTCAAAACAGGCATCAAAATCCTTACAGTGGCAAGTAAGTCAGGCCAAAATATCTTAACATCATTTCAGAGAACTGTAGAACAATGTCAAAAGGAAATGGTTAATGGTTTTGACAAAACTGTTCACCTTCAGAAACCTGCTTTCCCAAGAAGCTGCTGGAAGAAAATGAGCGTGAGAGCTGAACAGAAAAAAATAGGAGGAAACATCAGCACACAAAGGAAACACAGGTCAGTTACAGACAGTCAAAATCTCTAACTAAATCTGTGCTGTAGATAACAAACTCAGCTCCTCTCTTTAGCCCCTCTTCTTCATTTTTTTTTTTTTTTTTTTTTGCCTGCTTTCTTTAGAGAAGATTACCCAGATGATGACAAACTGACATTAGTCACAAATGGTGTCAGGAAATTGAAATGAAGACTTGCAGTAAACACAATTTGAAGAACCTCATTGATACTGCTAATATAAGTATTTCATTAAATTCTCTTAAGAGAGAATAAAAAAAAAAAACAAGTAGTCCCCAATCAGAACAAGCAATAAGAAAATGCAAAATTTGCAAGTGAGATTTAAAAGCTTGTTCTGAAACTCCAGACATCACCTGAATTAAATCAAGAATATGAGATCAAATTTTGCAGAAAATCAATGAAGGAGAAAATTTATCACCTAGTAATAGAGAAGAAACTTCCAAAGGATATGAAAAATCAGCCTTTTACATAACAAACTTGACTACTGTGGGGTGATGGCCGAAGGCCTGGAGAAACTACAGGATGGTCTGTTTGCTTTAATGAAAGTAAATCATCTCTCATGAGAAAATAGCTCAAGGAAGTTTGTTGGCTGATGTTTTGACCAGGATCTCAATGACCTAAGAAAATAAAATGATCACAATAGACAAAAATTGGCTGAATTAGAGTTCAAATTCCAGCTTTTTCCAGATGGCCTCTTTGCACCTACAATTGCACATGTAGCCCAAGGGGGTAGCTGGAGAGGGTAGGGTCTATTCCTTCCTCCTCAGGTTCCCGAGGACCAGGACAATGAGATGTGATGGCTCGAGGGTGCAGGGTGAGACACATGTTTACAACTGATGCTGGAATTTCAGATTCTTGGTCCAGCGATTTGAAGAAGACAGGAGTAGTGGTAAGTCAGGATTTATTTACAGGAAACAAGAATTACAACTATAAGAAAAACCAAACCTCCAGGCAGAGAGGACCCAGGAGGGGAACAAGCTCTCCTGCTCCCTCTCCAAGATCCAGCCAAGGTCTGTGTTGGACGGGAACAAACTCTCCTGTTCCCTCTCTGAGATCCAGCCAAGGTCTGTGTTTGAGCTCTCTGCTCATATATAGTCCCAGGGGATTGTTTTGCCGGGACTCTTAGGGCATGGGTCTTCATCAATTACAGCCAGCTGTCCAATGCAGACTCAGGCCCTGAAAACTGAAATGACATTGGCCAGTCAGAAGTGCACGAGGAGCACGAGGAGGAGACAGCAAGGCCCATCCATGAAATGAACTAGCCAGAAGAGCAGGAGGAGGAGACAGCAAAGCGCCAGTGTCTTCCCCCCAGAGGTCCAACCCTTCCAGCAAGCTGGTTCCTCCATCTGCCACAGCATCAGCACCACCAGGGCCAAGGTGGCACGTCATAGGGCCACCTTGTCCTGCATCAATTCTCCCTCTCCAAGTGGAAACTCTAACTGCTGTTAGGGAAAAAGGGCAAAGACTCGATCTAACTGCTTCCTACTGAATAGGGCAATGATAGAAGGGGAAGTTAGGGTTTTCCGGAGGGAGAGTGATACAGGGGTTCCTAGACTAAAACCATCTTTATTGTGTGTGGCTTGATGACATTTTTGGAAAACATAAATCTGATTAGTATAATTAGTAAAAGACAAAGGTAGAACAGTGTCAGGTCAGAAGCACTCATGCAGTGATGCTAAAAGAAAACCATATTAGCATTTTTCTTGTTGTTTTCTAAACAATAACTTCAAACTTTCCTTTGGCTCATGAGTGTAGGTGGTCTGTGGTTGGCTGTCTTCATTATCTGTCTCCATAGAAGGTGGAAGGTTCCAGGATGTTACTCATAAATGATGTATCCAGGAATCGACTCCCATAACTTTAACAGCTTTGGAAGAAGACGAGAACAAGAAAGGGGCCTTCCCAAGTTGGGGTTAGGGAAGGTGAATTAGAGGGAAGAGTTTTGGATCATGAGTAGATCTCCAGGAGAGAAAAGTTCCTTCAGTGTTGAATGTGAAAAATGTAGTTGGGAGGTTTTTAAGGATTTTTTGAAATTTAGGTAAAGAAGTGATATGTTTTACTAATTCTACAGTCTCTAGATCTAGTAATAAATTAGAAAGGGTCTCCCATACAATAATTCGAATGGGCTACAACCACATTTCTGAGGTAAATTCCTTATTCTAAGGAGAACAATGGAAAGTAATTTAGTCCAAGGGAGATGAGTTTCTTGAGTTAGGTTTTGTAACTGTCCTTTGATTTTATCATTCATTTTTACTACTTTCCCAGAGGACTGGGGCCTCCAAGAGCAGTGCAGGTGATAGTTAATGCCCAGAGCTTTAGATATTCCCTGTGTTACTGTTGCCCTGGAGGCTGGCCCATTATCACTTTGCAAACTTCAAGGAAGTCCAAACCTGGGAATGATTTCATGTACTAAAGCTTTTACAACTTCCTGGGCCTTTTCCATCCTACAAGGGAATGCTTCAACCCAATTAATTAAAGTATCTATGAATACTACTAAATATTGTATGCCATGTACTTTAGGGAGATGAGTGAAATCCATTTGCTAATCTTCACCTGGATATCTACCGTGTCTCTGTATAGATGGGGGAACTAGATGGTGATTTAAAGGATTGTTTCTCCGACATGTCTCACAAGTTCTTGTTATCTGTTTTATGGTTTTGAATAGGCTTTTGCCTTTAAAGAGAGCTATAGCCATTTGATAGGTACTTTCAGTCCCAAAATGAAAAGACTGATGTAAAGTCTTAAGTATTTTCCGTTTACTTGCAGTAGGTAATAACAAGAGTCCACTTTTGTTTTGTAACCAGCCTGATGGAAGTAGTGAATAGTCTTTGGATAAAGCCCACTCCTTCTCTTTTTGGGTATATTGAGGTTCACGATTCTCAAGTGACCCCTCCCAAATAAGAGGTGCCACAGTGGAAATTATTCCTTTAAGACTGCCATTTTAGCCTCTTTATCAGCAAGTTGGTTACCTTCAGAAACTTCATCTAAGGTCTTTTGATGTCCCTTACAATGAATAACTGCTACTTCTTGTGGAGCATGAACTGCTTGTAACAACCTGTCAATTTCATGATGATATTTTTATGGGAGAGCCATTGGCACTGAGATATTGTCTTTCCTTCCAAATAGCAGCACAGGCAGGTAAAATAAGGAAGGCATATTTTGAGTCAGTGTATATATTGACTCGTTTGTTTCTCTTAATTTCTAAAGCATGGGTCAAGGCTATTAACTCAGCTAATTGTGCACTGGTTTCTGGAGGGAGAGACCCACTTTCTATGATTGTATACTGAGTAACTACAGCATAGCCTGCTTTTCGAGTTCCATATTCTATAAAAGAACTGCCATCTGTATATAAAACCATCTCAAGATTAGATAGGGGAGTTTCTTGTAAGTCTTCTCCAACTGTATAGGTCTGTGCTATAATCTGTTGGCAATTATGCTCTATCTCCTCATGGGATTCAGGGAGGAAAGTGGCAGGATTTAAAGCACAGGTGCGTAATTGCAGCACTGGTCCTTCTAGTAATAAGGCTTGATATTTAAGAAGGCAGTTATCTGACAGTCAGAGATTGGTCTTGGAATTTAAAAGTCCAGTAAGGTCATGAGAAGTGTAAGTAGTTAGATCTTTACCTAAAGTTTGTTTGGTTGCTTCTGGGATCAGGAAGGCCACTGCTGCTACAATTTGCAGACAGTGTGACCAGCCCTTGGCCACGGTGCCAATTTCTTTACTCAGAAATGCTACAGGTTGTAGAATTGAACCCCAGTATTAGGCAAAACTCCCAGGGCAATTCCAGTTCATTCTGTAATATACAGGTTGAACTGTTGTCCAGTGGGAAGACTCAAACCAGGGGCCTATAAAAGAGCAGTTTTTAACTGTTGGAATGCTTTATCTGCTTCCGGTTCCCATTCTAAAGTGATTAGGCCCTCTTTTTGAACATTTTTAATTAAAGAATAGGGTGGCTTGGCTATTTCACTGTATTCAGGAATCCAGAATCTGAAAAAGCCTGTAATTCCTAAGAAGCCTCGAAGTAGTCTGAGAGTTCGAGGTTTAGAGTGAGCCAATATTTGTTCTATTCTTTCTTTTCCCAAGGCTCTCTACCCCTGTGAAAGCTGGAGACCCAAATAGTGAACCTCTAGGACACATAATTGGGCCTTAGCCTTTGAAACTTTGTATCCACAATCAGCTAGAAAGCTTAAGAGAGCTTGTGAAGCTTTGTGGCATTTCTCTTTGCATTTGACGTTCCTAAAAGAATGTCATCTACATACTGAATAGGAGTCGCTGTAAGATATGAAAAACGACTCAAGTCTTTGGCCAAAGCTTGTCGGAATAAGTAAGGGCTGTCCCTAAAGCCCTGGGGTAACACAGTCCAAGTAAGCTGGGTGTTGGAGTCAGAGGGGTCCTCAAAAGCAAAAAGGTATTGGGAATTTTCATGAAGTGGAATGCAAAAGAAGGCATCTTTCAAGTCTAAGACAGTTAAATAGGCAACCTTTTCAGGGATATGAGACAATAAGGTATATGGATTGGGAACTACAGGATGAAGAGGAATGACCGCTTCATTTATAATGCGGAGGTCTTGGACTAGTCTCCAAGTTCCATTCAGCTTTGACACTCCAAGAATAGGAGTGTTTCATTGACTGTTACAAGGTATTAATAATTTCTGTTGCTTTAGATTCTGTATTATGGGTATTAGTCCATTCTTAACGTCTGTTTTTAGAGGATTGTTTTTGATTGGGGTAGATGGTGGGAATTTTTAACTTAATTTGGACTGGTTGAGCATATTGTGCTCTCCCCACCTGCCCCTCAGTAGCCCACACTTCTGGGTTAATTTCTGTCTCTAATAAGGGAAGGCATAATATAGGTTCCTGTCTCATATTCATATAAATGGCTGTTCCTGCTTTAGTTAGTATGTCCCGCCCCAAAAGGGGAGCAGGACTTTCAGGCATGATTAGGAAGGCATGAGAGAACAGCCAGTCATCCCAATTGCAGCTTAAAGGCTGGGAGAATAATTTGGTAACTGGCTTTCCAGACACCCCCTGTATAGTTACGGATTTGGGAGATAAAAGATCAGGGTTAGAGAGAAGTACAGAAAAGTACTCCAGTGTCCAGAAGAAATTTTATCTCCTGGCCCTCCACTATAAGGCAAACCCGGGGCTCTTGAAGGGTGATGACACAAGCTGGAGCCATGAGAATCTTCCCTGGGCACCCTCAGTCCAGTTTGGGTGCCGATGGGATCACTGTCCCAGAAGCCCTTTGCCTCTGGGGACAGGTCACCCTCCAGTGGTCATCTTTGCATTCTGGACAGGGGCCAGGGGGCTTGCCCAGCCGGGGGTATAGCGGGGGGTGTCTTTTCTGAAGTGGCCAGTCTGACCACATTGGAAGCACTTCTTTTTATCTCCTCTGGTTTCCCTCTGCCCCTGAAAGTTGCTTGTTTGTAGGTGTGCCATTACTAGAGCTGTCATTCTTTTCTGTTCCCTTCTCTTTTTTCCCTCCTTTCTTTCCAGATCTCGGTTATAAAAGACCATAGTGGCCATTTTAAGAAGATTCTCCAGGTTATGGTCTGGGCCTAGAGCCAATTTTTGGAGTTTTCTTTGAATGTCTGGAGCCACTTGAGTTATAAATTTGTCTTTTAAAATAATCTGACCCTCTATGGAGTCAGCTGTCAATTGGGTGTGTTTTCTCATTGCCTCCCTAAGCCTCTCAAGAAAGGCTGAGGGATTCTCATTTTGCTCCTGGCAAATAGTAGACAACTTGGCATAATTCACAGGCCTTTTCTTGGACTGATGTGAACCTTCTAGGATACATGTTAGAAAATGTTTATGCCACCAGTCACCTTCTTTCTCAGGTTCCTATTCGGGATCCTTAAGGGGAACTGCCTGTCTTAACGTGGGGTATCTGTCCCTGTCTCCAGGAGACATACTGCCATCAGTATGAGACATGAACCACAAATCACCCCACTTCCTAGCTTCATCCAGGACTTCGTTTTTTTTTTTTTTTTCATTGAATGTTAATGTTTGACCTAGTAGTAGCATTATATCTCTCCAAGAGAGGTCAAAGCTCTGTCCTAACCCTTGGAGAACATCTATGTACTTATCAGGGTCATCAGAAAACTTTCCTAAATCACCTTTAATTTGCTTTAAATCTGCTAGGGAAAATGGAGTATATACTCGCGCACTTCCCCTTTCACCCCCTGCAGTCTCAACTAAGGGACAAAGAGAAGGATATGGTTGCCTTCTGGGGATCACAGTAGGACCAGAAAAATCTCTTGGGACAGCATCTCTCCTGGGATTTTCTGAACACATGGAGGAAGGTGTGGGAGAAGTAGATGGAGGATTTGAATTAGGTGGTGATGGCGTCTCCCTCGAGAATCCCTGACCATTTAGGGAAGTGACTACAGCCAAGAGAGCAGAATCTATCTGACAGGTCTTACACAGTTGGGGGTTGTCCCTGAGGGGAAAAGAACACTTGTACATAGGGCACCTCAGACCACTTTTCTTCCTATTTACAAAAGGCATCTAATTGAAGAATGGTTTCATAATTAAGAGTACCTTCTGGGGGTCATTGTTCACCAGTGGAGAGTTGATATTGAGGTCAGACTTGGGTGCAGAAGAAAACCATACATTCTTTTTTCAGTGTCTGGGGATCAAACATGTCTCAGTGCTCCAGAATATAGCCCAGCGGGGTGTTTTCTTGATTAGAGAATATGTTACCCATCTGTGAGAAAGAACAAATGTTCAGTGTCTTAATCAATCTAACCCCATATTCCTGAGTCCACAGAGTGTCCTCTGACCAGCTCAAGAAGCCTTTAGACCAAACAAAAGGAATCGTCCTTCTAATGCTTGGGGAAGAGTACCTGAGGAGAGTGGCCTCCTCAGCCCCTGTGCTTGTCTGGAATTAGCCACTCTTACCAGTGCAGCGCTTGTGCCTGCTGGTTCTCCTGTGGCTATAACGAGCCAGCATCACAGCTCCAAAAAATCAGGTATTAGGGAGCTTGGTCTCACCCAATGCATGTATTCTACCCCCCCTTTCTGCCCCTTCCCCCCTCTAGCCTCACAGTATCAATCAAAGTGGGGATAAGCCCCATCCTGGAGAATATGGCTGTGCGCCGTTTGCACATTTAACTCTATAGAACTGGTACAAGTTTTTCTAAATTCCCCGTAACAAAAAGGAAAGTAGGCTCTCTGGCATGGGCAGGTCTTGGTGTTAAATGCTATGCTTTTCCAACCTCCCTTTCTTTCCCAAAGTTCACCAAGGCAACAATAACTAAATTTAGTTACATATCAGGGTTGAGTTGAGAGACACTTTGAAACATTTGTATCACAATTAGTTGCACTTAGCCGAAGTCTTAGAGAAACCTAGAATTATCTTAAACTTCTCCACACTAGAAGAAATCAAATACCCAGGATCATTCTCATTGCTCTTCTTTATTTTCAAGAGACTGAGTGGTAGCCCAGGTTCAGGGCCATTCCCACCTTGGGGAGACATCCCAGGCTTCCCCTCACAGGTCTCTGGTTGCCCAGACACAATGCAGAGGGGAGTCATTTCGCCCCTGGTTTGGGGCTGACTTCTCTTTAACGAGGTCAGCTCTTATGTTTTTAGGGACATAAAAACATCAATGAAAACAACTCTCAACCCACATATAGCATTCAAAGCCCCCTTAAAACATTTAAGAATATCCTTACAAAATTAACTAAATGTATAAACAATTCTTACCTACATTCAAACAAAGCATATATACTATCAAGGAGAGGAAGAGAACTAGCAGAGGTCTACAGAGAGATAAATAGACAAAATTTGGGACCATGGAAGTGAAGAGAAGATATTAGAAGCTGGGAGAACATGAGATTTTGAAGGCCCTCCCAAGTCCTGGGGTCAGAATCATTGCTGGGGACCCCAGGGCATCTGAGTGCTACCTCCTTACTCGGCTCTCGACCAAGGAAAAGGAATAAACAGAAAATAGATTCAACATTCTTCCAACAGTCCCCTTTCCTCCTTTCAGAAGCCAAGGGGAATTATAAACTTTTCTCCCCAATAGCCTCTTGTAAGCATTGGTACTAGGTACATTCACAGGTGGGTGGGCATTGAATTTATTCATCTCCAGTAGGATAGCTACAGAGAAAAGCAGGCTAGAAGCAAGCGGTCCCATTACTTACCACAGATGTCTTCTCTCCTGGCTGGCTTGCCAAATCTGATGCTGGAGTTTCAGGTTCTTGGTCTCCGAGATTCGAAGAAGGAATCGAGGGACCACAGGAGTAGTGGTAAGTCAGGATTTATTTACAGGGAACAAAAATTACAACTACAAGAAAAACTAAACCTCCAGGCAGAAAGGATCCGGGAGGGGAACAAGCTCTCCTGCTCCCTCTCCAAGGTCCAGCCAGGGTCTGTGACTGAGCTCTCTGCTCAGGGGTTTATATAGTCCCAGGGGGTTGTTTTGCTGGAACTTCTTAGGGCATGAGCCCTCATCAGTTACAGGCAGCTGTCCAATGAAGACTCAGGCCCTGGAAACTGACATGACATTGGCCAGTCAGAAGTGCACAAGAAGGAGACAGCAAGGCGCCATCCATGAAATGGACTAGCCAGAAGAGCTCTGGTAGGACACAGCAAGGCGCCAGGGTCTCTCCCACAGGTGTCCGGCCCTTCCATCAAGCTAGTTCCTCCATGCGCCACAGCATCAGCACCGCCAGGGCCAAGGCAGCAGGTCGTAGGGCTGCCTTGTCCTGCATCACAACAATCACATCTCAAATATCCACATGTTAAGCAGGATATCTATATTTTGCTATCTAAATTAATTCTAATTGATCCCTTTTTGGTTTAACTTGTTTACTTAATTGATGCTGTACTTGCTCTTTTCAAGACTTAAATAATTATAAATTCCAAGATATTGTATCAAGAGTGGAGATGCTTTAAATACATATTAAGCACATATAATTGTATTTAATCAGATGTTTTCAGATCTTATAAGTATTTTATCTTAATTTTCTTAATTTGTCCACTGTTACTTAAACTATAACTGAAGTTGGACCTGATCAGGGGACAATTTAAACATTAAATAACTCACAGATGCTTTCAAATGTGAAAACAAAAGGTAATGTTTACTCAATCAATGTTAATTGTTCTTAAATCAATACAAAGAAACAACAGCCAAATGAAATATAACCAAATCTCCAGCTTAATTTCTTAGTATTTGTATTAGTTTAATCCAAATTTTATAGATTGATTTTTGAAAGTTCATATTTGCAACAATTTACTTCTTATTTAATTCATTCTTTGTAACCTTCGGCATACTGTTTGTAATATTGTTTACTATTTACATTTCTAAATTTTATGAAGTCAAAATAAAGAATCATTGTATGGCTTCTGAGTTTCATTTTTTAGTTAGAAACAATCTCCTCAATATAATTTTTTTTTAAATGTTGTTTTCTGGTATTTTTATGGTTATTAATTTTACATTAAATATATGATCCTATTCCACTTTACATAAAGTAGGAATTAGAATCCAAAAATCATTATTCCCAAATCCTTATGTAATTTTCCCAAAAGTGTTTATAAGACAATTCATACTTTGTAACCAGTTAAAATTTCACTTTTGTCAGAAAGTGAATTCTCGTGTGTCTTGAGGTCTATTACCACTGCTTTTTAACAATGCTCAGAAGGATTTCGAAAAGTCATAAAGTTAGTGAGTTCCTCATTCTTAATTTTCTTTCTTTTTAAATTTCTCTTAGTTTCTTAATCTTTCATATGAATGTAATAAAACGTGTTCACATTATTCCCCAGTTCCGAAGAACACAAAATTTATAAATTAAGGGGGTTGACATTTTTCTAATGTCTTCCTAAGGACAAGCATATTATATATTTATTTATTCTCTCATCCATCAATTACAGTTTTCTTCACCCTCGTGCTGGAGATTTGTTCTACATGTAAGTAAGCATTTAAACTAATTAGTAATTACAAGTATTTAATAGTTTGATGTGCATTAAATTACATTACATTAAGCCTTGCTTCTTTTATATTTCTTTTTTTCCTTTGTAAAAATTATAATGACCAAGGAAAGGGATATGATGAGAGTATAAACCCAAAATATACAGAATATTATTGCTTTGGGGGGATTTTAAAACCTAAGATAGAGAGATAATTGGGAGATTGAAGAATTTACCTCTGCAAGAAAGATGATGCTAGAATGCACCTTTTCCCTATTTCTCAACAAAAACACAAAAACATGTGTACACACCATTTAGACTCTTCTGAGATCTGAGAAGCTGGATGAAACAGTGGTAGGGGCTTGGCACCCGTAGGGCAGTGCTTAGGGCGCGGGCCTCATAAACTGGGGCTGGCGAATTCTAACCTGGCCCAGGCCTGCTGCCAGTGACAACTGCAACAAAAAAAATAGCTGGATGTTGTGGTGGACGCCTGTAGCCCCAGCTACTTGAGTGGCTTGAGGCTAGAGAATTACTTAAGCCCAAGAGTTTGAGTTTGCTGTGAGCTGTGACATCACAGCACTCTACCGAGGGCAAGATAGTAAGACTCTGTCTCAAAAAAAAAAAAAAAAAAGAAAGAAAGAAACAGCAATAGGGCTGAATTTACCATTATTCATTTTTCTTCCAACTTTATTTGAGGCACTAGAACATTCTGCAACAGCAGGTCATCTTCATCTTGATAAAGAAGATGACGTCAGTCACAGAGTTCAACAGAAGAGCAGATCTCCCCGCCTGGCCAAACCTTGGCAATATGTGGCCACCCCCTCAGAAGGTACACACAGTGATCTCCTCCAGAATTCCCACTGACCCCCAAGATACCCACATGCACTAGATTCAGTGTCTTATAACTGTGGTATAATCCCCTTCCGTTTTGCTGAGTGCTTTGAAATCAAAGGTTCTACCACATCTTTGATTTTGTAACTCCAGGGAAGAAACCAGATGATGCACCAGTGCCTCTTATGTGTAAGCCTTCCATAAGCTGCTCAGAATCTAGAGAAGTGTGTGTTTCTCTTGGACTGTTTCTTTGATTTAGTCTTTATTTCACAAAATGTGTGATATAATTTCATAGTGTGAGATGTAGGATTGTGCTTATTCCAAGGTTTGAAATGTTTTTTGCTTTTATAAACATTTAATGTCAAATGTATCATACAACATAAAAGTACATTTGTTGGTTTACAGTCACTAACTACAAAGTGATCTTCTTTGATACAGCAATTTGGCCCACAGGCAAAATGGTGGCAGTCTTGCCAAAAGTCACTTTCCATGAATTGCAGGACACCACATCACATTACAATCTCATCACATGAGAATTCGTTGTATTGGCAAGAATCATTAATGAATCTGTTGTCCTATTCTTCTTCTTTTGTATTTTATAATAACAATTACAAGACATTAAAGTTTTCTATGTATGTTCATGTGGGTGTTACCACCCACTGCCACAGTCAAGATATGGAACGGTCCTATCATCCGCTAAAAGCAAACTCGTCTCCTTTGGAATCTTCTCCTTCCCAGTTTCCAGCCCCCCCCTTCACACATCTACTCCCTGTTCCAATAGTATTTTCCTGAAAGAGTGTCATACCACTGGGATCAAACAATATGTAGCTTTTGAGTCTGACTTATTTCATAGAGATTTATTCATTTCATTTTTCTTACTAGGCAGTACTCTTTTGTATGAGTGTACCACAATTTATTTATCTCTTTATCAGTTAAAAAGTATTTGAGTTGTTTCCAGTTTGGGGTTATTACAAATAAAACTACTATAAATATGTCTTAACAGGGGTTAGTCAATTAAAATTGCTACATCACAAAGTAAATAATTAGAAACTGCCAAATTGCTTTCCAAAATGAATATGCCATTTTTCATTTTTTTTAATCTATTTATCAACATTTCAGTTTTCCATGGTTGCCAGTACTTGATACCCTTCTCATTTTTCAAAAGCTGTTCTAATAATTATATAAAGTTATACACATGTATTTTTAATTGGCCGAATGATCAAGGTGCTGAGCATCTTTTAATATGTCTGTTTGTTATCTATATGATGTCTTCTTTGCTCAAGACCATTCAGTTTTTTTGCCCACCTTTTCATTGCTTTCTTATGAATGTTTGAGAGTTATCTGTATATTGTTTATACAATTCTTTTATCAGGAATATGATTTGAAAATATTGAAATATTGAAAATATTTTCTCCAATTCTATTACTTGAATTTTCAATATCTCAAGAGTGATTTTCAGCTGGGTGTGGTCGTTCATACCTGAAATCCTTGCACTTTGGGAAGCTGGGCAAAAGTTTCCTTGAGCTAAGATGTTTGAGACCAACCTCAGCAAGAGGGAGACTCTGTCTCTACTAAAAATGGAAAATTAACTAGTCGTTGAGGTACAAAGCTGAGGCAGGAGGACCACTCAAACCCAAGAGTTTGAGGTTGCTGCGAGCTAGGATGACACCACAGCACACTAGCCCATGCAACAGGCAACAGAGTAAGACTCTGTCTCAAAAGAAGAGTGATTTTCACAAGCAGACATTTTTTATTTTGGTGAAATCCAAATTATCCTTTCTCTGTTCCTATATATATGTTTTACAGTATATAATATATAATCTCTCAGATATAATCCCAAAGTGTAATATATATGTGCATGTGCATGTTATATATATATATAAAATTTTGGCATTATAGGAGTTGCTATGCTTCAATTTAGTGGAATTTCCAGGTTTAACTGTAATTTGAGTACCACTATTAGTTAAAACCATGAAAGTTTGCCAATTCATGCATTTTGGTAGATGAAAATTTATTAGGAACCCATGTTGTAGAGTTGCAAAAGCTAATCAATTCCCCATTATATATTTGTTGTATAAAATCCTAGTAAAGGTTAGACTTCCAATTGGGTCAATTTGTGAACTTTATTTCAGTTTTGTTTTATCTCCCTGTATCTAGGTTGCTTTCTTTTTTCCTTCTGTCTTTTTCTATTCCTTTTTCCTTCTTTCTTTCCTTACTTCCTCTTTTGTTTATATCTTTTTATCACTGTATATACATTGGTTGGGGAGAGGAGTTTCTCTTGGTCCCATTCATATCTCTGGAGGTCAGGAAGCGACAAAGAACAGCAGCTCAGAAGATGAGGAAAACTCTACCCTTCCTGAATATCAAGGACACATGTTAGGCAATCGGGTGCCATGATTAATTCCCCTGGAGTGGTATGGTCTCCTTCATTTCCATAAGCTTCACAAAGGTCCATTTCTAGCCCTGTCCCCACCCACACCCTGTTCCCCTATCCCATACTGTTGGACTAGCCTGTTCATTAGGCCAATTATTTCAATTTCTTCCTATTCATCCAACTTTTGCACAATAACCAAAAAAGTCTGTATGCTTTCCCCAGGCCTCTGGTGACAGTCACTAGGTTAGATGTGGTGACCAGAACACTCTCACCTGCCCCTCGATGCTAAGACTGAAGCACAACCTGGTTAAGCACTGTGTTGTCACCACTTCCACTGGTGTAAGCCTCAGAGAAGACCTGATAGAGGCTGAATCGGACAACAGGTCATTCCAGGATATAGGAAATTAATAAAAATGCAATTTTTAAGGAGAAAAGGGTTTTAGGGTGAGATGAGATAGCAAATCCAAAAAAAGAAAAAAAGGTAACAAAGTGTGCACAGACAATAGCAAATGCCCACCAGAAATCAACAGTTCCACCCCTGAGCCGTCACTGCATCACAGATCCAGTTAGTTAGCAAAGAACAGTTAGTTAAAGCTGACAACATATTCCAGTTTGTGGCTGGACCATTCTGTTCCTTAAGCTAATTGTTTCATTTGCCTCCTATCTACCCTTTTGGCAAGAGATGGGTTTTACCCTAGGGTTATGGGGATAGCCAAACATAGGGCACTGAGCACTCGACACAGGAGATTCACAGCAGTTAATTAGTCAAATATATTCACAGCCTGTGGGAAGATAACCAACCTGGCACACTGAGCCACACAGGATTGGGAATAGGGTGAACAAGCAGAGGCTCTGGGGGGCAGGCTTTGGTGTGTCAAAAAGGTGAGAGGGTCCCTGGTTCCCACAGGAGGATGAGATTAATCATTCTGTGGGCTGGCAGGGAACTGAAACTCGCTGTTCAGAAGTGTGCCTGATCACCTTGGGTAGGGCATGTTATACAAAGGAGAAAAGTGGGAGGGGAACTTGTTATTAGACCATTAAAGGTTTGACTTGACCAAATGTAATTGCGGTACTTAATATTGGGCCAGCCCTGTTTGAAGGCCTCACACTACACATGGTTCGGTTAGTTTTTGGTGAATGCATTTCCAAACATTTTTGTTAAGTACATTAACATTTAGGTCTTTATCCTCCTCTTGGAGCATGGATCCCTTCAGCATCACATTTCAAAATCATATGTTTGATAGGGAACTTGTATTCAGAATAAAGGAATTTACAGCTCAACAGTGAAAGAAAAAGAAACAAATTAAAAAGTGAACAAAGGGTAGATATTATTCCAAAAATAGTTTATAAGCAAAGGAAAAGAAGCTCCACATTTGTCCGGCAAATGCAAATCAAAACCACAATGAGATATGTCAGTTCACACAATATTGCTATAATTAAAAAGTCAAAATCATGAGTATTGAGAAGGATGTGAAGAAACTGGAACCCTCTGAGTTTGCTGGAGAAGATGTAAAATGGTGCAACCACTTTGGTAAGAGTTTGGCTCTTGCTTAAAAGGGTAAGCAGGGAGTTACTACATGACCTAGCAATTTTACTCCCAAGTGTAGACCCAAGATAATTGAAAATATATATACAAACAAGAACTTCGTATGACTGTTAATAGCAGCATTATTCATATGAACCAAAAAATTAGATACAATGCAAATATCTACCACCTGATAAATGGTTAAATAAAATGTGAAATATCCATACAAGGCATATTATTTGGTAATAAAGAGGATAAAGTTACTGATACATACTACAACATAGATATGTCTTGAAAATATTATGCTAAGTGTTAAGAAGCCAGTAACAAAAGACCAGGTATTGTATGACTTCATTTATATAAAATTTCTAGAATAAGTAAATCTATACAATTGGAAAGTAGATGTAGTGATTGCTTAGCTTTGGAGGGGTTGAGAATAAATGAGACGTGACTGTTAATGAGTACAGGGATTCTTTGTGGCATGATGAATATGTTCTAAATTTTATTATAGTATGATTATATCACTCTATAACTACACTAAAAACTACTGAATCCTACACCTTAACCATGTGAATTGTACGATATGTGAGTTATATCTCAATAAGGCTGTTATATTAATACAAAACAAAACAAAAAAACCTTCCTACAAAGAAAACTTCAGGGTACAGAACTTCGAAGGTAAATCCGACCAACCTTATACTAGATACTCTGGAAGATAAAAAAAAAAGAAGCACTTCCAAACTTATTTTGAGAGGTAAATCCGACCAACCTTATACTAGATACTCTGGAAGATAAAAAAAAAAAGAAGCACTTCCAAACTTATTTTACTATTTGTGAAGCCAGCATAACATTAATATCAAAACCAACAATGACTGTGAAAGAAAGGAAAGTTGCCGGCTGATCTTTCTCATGAACATAAGGTACTAAAATTCTTTTAAAATATCCGAAATCATGAATTGGGCTGCAATAAACATTCTGGCTCAGATATTTTTATTATAATGGAATTTTTGGTCTTCTGGATATATACTAGTAAAGGAATTATAGGATCGAATCGCAGATCTATTTTTAGATCTCTAAGTATTCTCCAAACTCTCCATCCAGTTTCTTCCGAAGTTGGCATATTTTATAACTGGTATAATTATCAGAACAAGGAAATTAGCACTACACAGATTCTATACTATCAATGAAACTAAAATCCTTATTTTAATCTCACCAGTTTTCTCACTGATGCCTAGGATCTCCCATCACATTTACTTATCATGTTTCTCTGTATCTTCCAACTGTAATGGTTTCTCTGTCTTTTTTAAATCTTCATGACCTTGAAACTTCTGAAGATTACTGATCAGTGATGTTGTAGATGATCCTCCAGTTTGGATTTGTCCAATCTTCTTTTGGTTCAATGAGGTTATGCATATTTAGCAAGAATACTATGGAAGTAATGATACTCCTCAGTGCATTATATCATTGGGTTCCTGATGTGGACTTGGCCACGTGGTTAAGATGTATCTGCCAGTTTTCCTATCTGTAGCGTCTCTATTGCTGCTTTTGTAGTTAATAGATGAGGGGAGTTACTTTGATACTAAGCCAATTCTGTTTCTCTTCTAACTTTCATTTACTAACTTTAAAATCCACAGGTATAAAGTTTCCTGTTCCTCTCTTTTACTGTTAGCAATTGAAATTCTTCCCTAAGGAACAACAGTCCCTCTTGTTTCTTCCCTCTTGTTATTACATTTATTAATATTAAAAAGTCAAGATGTTTATATAGTCTGATGCTATTTTTGTTTGTTTTATGGCTCCCATTGCCCCAGCCTGGGCCGTTGAGTGCTCCTTTGTCCTGCCTCTTATGCCCTTTCCATGAGCCCTTACCACTTTCTGAGCACTCCCTGATTTTCTGGCACTCCACAATGTTCTCAGCTCATCCTGTGCTCTCTCTGCACCTGCCCTGGGTTCACTGAGTAACTTTTAGATGGGAATAACCAGGGACCACAACATCATCATTTTAGATCCAGCTTATTTAGAAATCAGTGAACCCATTGGAGATAAGTTGACCTATCATATTGTCCTTGAAATCTATTAGGTTTATCAAAAGGTATTACTAACAATGTATGTGAAAATTTGAGCCAAGTTAGGAATATTGGAGATGTTTTTCCTAACACCAATGAAGGAAAGCTCACAGCATGGGAAGACAGGGGCTGAACTGAAGCACTGGTTTGGGGGCATCTCTACCCCCTACTGTTTGTGTGCCATCACACAAGTCACTTTGGGTTGCAGCTCTACATAAAGAGCATTTTTGGCTGAATATATGACTCCTAGACCTGCCGTGGGGATCAAATGACCCTCGCATGAAGACTGTAGAATGCTATGAAAAGGCGAGGTGTTAGAGTACAGCTTATATAAACACTTGTTCATCATAGCCGTGATGGGGTAAGGATGGACCCAAAAGCACATCCTATTTAACACCTGTGTTTTACAGGAAAAGCGGCAGAGTCCCAGACACGTCCAGTAATTTGCCGAAGGCTTCAGGTTGGTAGAACTGACTCATCGCTTGTCGCGTGTTCTCTCCATTACAACACCTACTATTTAAGCAAGTATTTCATCACTGGAGCTGCCACGAGATACCAGGATCTTTTAAGATATCTACTTCTAAAATGAAATGCAGGTAGATAAGGAAATGGAATGTCAGTTTTACCTTTGGAAATGTAGTTACTTAGAATTTTCCCCAGGTTCATTTTCTCTCATATACTGGGCTAATTAGGGTAGGGCTAATCCATTTCTGCAAGAAACAGCAAACAATAAGGTATCTCTGTTCTCATAAAATTACTATCTGAAGCTGGTTCTGGGAAGTGATTCTTCGTCTGCTGCCGAAGGGGACTCCTACACACCATGGCAATCACTAAATGATGTTAGACATCTGGATATTTGGAAACATTTAGATGATTGTCTACATGCTTTCTCTGTTTTTATTCCAGATGTTTGAAATCATGGAGACAAAGTCTCTATGTCCAGAATATCACAGAAGAAAAGATTTTATTAAAATCTTTATTAAATCAACTTTATTTTCATAGTATCTCAGACCAGAGCTTCCTCCCATAGCCCCACCTTCCTGGAATATTTTTTGAGAAATGACTAGGAATTTTCACAGAGTCCTGATCTTCAGATTTGTTTTTCCTGTTGAAACCAATAGTGGTCCCCTATTTGTAATCTGGAGGTCAGTACCCATCTTTCCATTGGACAATTGTGTTCTTATGGCCTATAGGTCAGGGCAGTTGTCAGCTGTGATGTCTTATCCAGCCTCTGGTAGCAGGTGTGGATATATGAGCATATCTTGCTAATCCCAGAATCCTATCCCTATCAAATTGAGCAGAACTCAATCGCATTTCTGGATCTGACTACACCTGAGCTGGACCTCAGAGCTTCATAATCAAGTGAACTGATAAATTCCTAATTTTTCTTAAATGAACTGAGTTCGGTTACTGTCTCTTGTCACCACAAGACTCCTAACTGATACCAAGTTCTGATCTCAGGGACCATCCCTCTTACCTGACAATATGCAGTACTAGCCTTCCCTGTCGTAAACGATCAATACATGCATAGTGAATGAATGAATACTTTGGGGACAAACATATTATGGGATTTTTCAGTCCAAGTGTGGGAGTCTGTAGTTTCAAACTTTTCTTTCAATGGTCATTTATCAAGGTAAAAGAGACAAGTCGGGGATGGAATGATTTATTTTTAATTATCAGTAATAATAGTGGCATAACTCAAAGGATGAAGAGAAAGACAAGCAAAGTGTCTGAATAATTCACAAACTGGATAATTAGCTTGGATGGTTCACATTACTAGGAACTCCACTTCTCAGGATCCTTTTGTTCAGCCAATAGCTACAATCTGTCTCATTTCATTACATCAGATTTTTAATGAGACAGAAAGGAGGAAAAAAAGATACCCATTTGGTTAGACTTCTTCTACATTCCAGACACGAGTTCAGGCAGCAAAGCCAGTTTCATGGGTGAGAACTGTGCAGTCCCACGGGCCCTGAGCATAGAACGGCCTCGGGCTTGGAATATGCTGTATTGTCACCAATTCGAAATTCTTAAATTTTGAACAAAGGTTCCACATTTTCACTTTTTACTGAGGCTTGCAAATTCTGTAACCAGAGTTTCTAGAAAGTTTGTGTGTTTTCTCTCTGTTATTCCTCGTTTCAGCCCTAGGACATCATAGCGTTAGCCCATCTTTCCAGAAGAAAGACCTGGATACATGACTGGCCCATGGTGACGCTGTCGAGCCAAGACCTGGGCTCAGGTCTGTCTGGTGAGAGCTTCTGAGCTTTCCCCTGACTGCTTTGCTTACACACATGTGAGAAGTGGGAGGCTTGTAGGCTTGCCTTAGGGGGCTACATCTGATCCTAGAGAGATAGACATGAGACTCAGTACATTTAAGATTTGCTAAACACCATGTGTAATTGGACTAGAGACCTCTCAAGTTCTTTTTATTCATTTATCTGGCTGATGTTTCCTGAAGGGCTGACTATTTGCCAAGCATTTCACATGCATTTATTAATTCATTGAACAACAGAGACCCATTGAGTTCCAGCTCTGTCCCAAGTCGTGTTTGATGTTTCAAGGACATGGCAATGAGTAAGGTAGGTGAGATCTCAGGTTTCACAGAGGTCACTGTTGTGTGTGTGTGTGAGTTAGGTATAATAATAAAGAAGATAATACGCTGGATAATTTAGGATATAGTAATTACAAGAAAAGAACTGCAACTAACCTTGAACAACATGAGTTTCAATTTTGAGCATCCACTTTTAAAATTTTTTTTGAGACAGAGTCTCACTTTGTTGCCCTGAGCCATGGTGTCACAGCTCACAAGAGCCTCAAACTCTTGTGCTCAAACAATTCTCTTGTCTCAGCCTTCTGAGTAGCTGGGACTATAGGCACAGGCCATAGTGCCCGGCTATTTTTAGAGATGGTCTTGATCTAGCTCAGGCTGGTCTCGAACCCGTGGCTCAGACGATTCACCCTATTTGGCCTCTCAAGTGCTAAGATTACAGGCATGAGCCACCACACCTGGCTTGAGTGTCCACTTTTGTGTAAATTTTCTTTTCAACCCAATATGGGTCAAAAATACAGTGTTCTTGGGATATGAAAGCTGGCATATAGGGGCCCATTTTCCTTATGAGCAGATTCCTAGTGGCCAGCTGTGGGACTTAAGTAGGCATGATTTTGGTATATATAGGGGTCCTGGAACCAATTCCCTGCGTATACCCAAGGACAACTGTATACCTAGGGACAACTATATACAGGGATAACTTGGAAAGGTTGAACAGGGACCCTCTCTCCAAGGAGTGGACAGTGAAGCTGAGAGCTGAAGAATTCAACCCCTGGGAAAACCAGCATAAGGACTGTTCAGGCAGAAGCAAGAGTAAGTGGGAAGTCGTTAGGGCTGGAGAGAAGGTGGCGTGTTGCATTCTTCCTTACCACCACTCTTTGGGCAGGTGCATATTATCTGCACTTTGCAGATGAGAAAACCACGACATGAAAGGAAAAGAAATTTGTCAGAAATTACAGTTAGTGGGAGACTAAGTGTTAAATTCTGTTTCCAGAGCTGGTCCAATCGATCGCTCTTGCTCTGCCCTCTCCGGAGCAATAAGCGCTCAAGAAATTTGTTTTAGATGGGGACAGCCTTGGAAGGGACAGACATAAATCTGAATTGAGGCATCTCTGACCAATAAATATTTATTGCAAATTTGTATCATATTTTCCTGTCTTTTACTTGTTTTTTCCCCAGCACAATTTATACACATATTGCAGGGACCCCTAAATTCCAGGGGAAGACTGCAGTTTGGTTTTGGGGTGGTGATAGCCATGCGGTAAGGAGTGAGTAAGCAGACTATGTCTCATCTCACCTGAGTTCAAGTGTTTCTTACTTTGAATTTGGGAGTACCAGTGGCCTGGAAAGTGAGGATCTCTAATAGGATGGCCAGGGTCAGCCAGAACTAAGTCTACGCAGTGGGCTGCTCGTGGCATCAGGCATTGACAAAGTAGGTGGATCCCCCATTACTTCAGGTTTGAACCTTGTCCTTGGAAAGCCCTGCCCATATGTGAATTAGAAAACTGGGGTAGGCTCTTCAGATCTTTTGGCCATCCTGAGATGGGATCGCTTGCTCTTTTCTTGCTAATACATTGGAGTTCTCTGTGTATTCTGGTTATTAAACCTTTGTTGGAGGCATAACCTGCAAATATTCTCTCCCATTCTGAGGGCTGTCTGCTAACTATACTTACTGTGTTCTTGGCCGTGCAGAAGCTTTTTTGTTTCATCAGATTCCAGTAGTGTATTTTTGATACGGCTTCCATTGCCTTGGGGGTCCTCCTCATAAAGTATTCTCCCAGGCCAATGCTTTCAAGAGTATTCCATGCACTTTCTTCTAGTATTTTTATAGTTTCATGTCTTAAGTTTAAATCTTTAATCCAGTGTGAGTCTATCTTCATTAGTGGTGAAGGATGTGGGTTCAATTTCAGTCTTCTACAGGTTGCTAGACAGGAGGGACAGGGTAGGGGGAGAGAGGATAAAGGGTGAGAACACACTTGAGGTGCATCTTTGAAGGGTCAGGAGAAAACTACTAAATGCAGAACACAAATGTTTTCACACAGTAAATGAGAAAATCTCATGAATGTTATGTCAAACAGGTGGATGAAAATATCTCAGATTGTATATGAAGCCTGCACACTGTACTCCATGATTGAACTAATGTACACAGCTATGATTCAATAAAAAAAAAAAGAAAGAAAGAAAACTGGGGTAGGCAGCTGATAGTTATGGTGACCCTGTTTCCATCCTTAACCAGAAAATAAATAAATCAATAAAAATGCTATTGAAATTCCATCTCTCACTAGGTCTCATACAAGAAAGAAACTTTCACATTCATTGCCTTGCCTGAAATTATTCTGGTTGGATTTCAAAACCAGTAATAATGAGTACTTAAATGCAAGACATGGTAACCTTAACCAGTGAATATTAACAGTCACCGAACAAAATACTAAGATGATTTTGACCTTCAGTACATACTTGTGTAAATAGCTACATGCACTAAAATGTGTGCTTGTGTTTGTTTTGAATCAGGAATTTCAGTACATTATAGTTAATTATTGGGTCCATTCATTGATTTATTGCTTTGGCTAAAGGATTTATTAAAGCATTAGTGAAACGTGATTCTTAAAGTAAGTTATCAATAGCCACATATGATAAAACTAGAGTGGATTTCAGTCTATAAAAATAGCTATTTTTATGAAGATTAAAAACTTTTAAAAAATTACTAAATCCCCCACCCCCAAAAGCTATTTTTGGTAGTTTCAGAAAAGCTGTGATATTTGTTAGTGACAACAGCCCAAAGAACAATGTATTCTGACTCTCGATGTAGTGCAGGTAAAGAAGCCCCCCAAGTCGTACGCAGGACTACGTGGGGCGGGAAGCAGTTTATCTTTTCTGGTGTTATTCGTGAGTGGGTCCTGATTCAAATGCCCTCTAAAAAATGTCAAATGTGTATGGTCCAGTTTGTATTTTTGAAAGTTTGAGTCTAAATCAATTTCCAGTTAATTTGTGTTTTATTGGAATTGAATCTTCAGAAATCTCTTTTGGTGAGAGCATTTCTGGAAGTCGTATTAGGGTGGGATCCTCTCAACATTGACATATATATAACTCTAGTTGGGGCAGGGGTAAATGTCCAGAAGTCATTTCACTAGTGAGCTTCCTTCTCTAATCCCCAGGGGGGCATTATAAGGTACATTCTTATTAGGTTGCATGAAGACACCTCACCTCCTCAATGCTAAAAGGAGATTCTGCAAAACTCCTTCCTGAAGGTGTCTGGGCCTCTGTTATCAGTTTAACATGGGCCAATGTTGGAGTGATGCCTCTGGGTCAAAGGCGGTCTTATTCTCCCATCCCTCCCTGTCCCATCTGGGTCCCTCTTCACTCCTGACAGTTCTTTTCTGTATCATGTCCTATGTCTTGAGATGAAACCCCGCTCTTACTTTGTTGTGTTGATAACGTCATGCTGCCCTTCTTATAAATTCCCTCTGCCTACTCGAACTGAGTTTCCAGTAATTATGTCCCGTTTGGCTACAATTCCAGGCTCACACCAGACTTAAGATGGCTCAGAAGTGGGAGAAGGGTCTAGTTGATGGTTTTGACTTGTGTGAGGAGGCTAACCCCATCCCAACCCCCACGTATGCTGAGACACCAGCCACAAAAGGAAATGTGAGGAAAGTGCCTCCCTCTCACCCCTGGGCAGAGGGAGTGCACAGAATGCTCTGGAACTGGCTCCCTGGCAGACACTAGAGAGTTCTGTTGAACTCGCCCAGTGAGGTACGTTAGAAAGCAAATTGGCCAACACAACAAATTGGGGCAGAAATCATTTTTCTGCAGATTTCTTAAGTTGCTCACTTTTCTTTCCGGGATAAATGAGGGAAAACTTGCAATAAAAAATGAGGCCTCTGCTTTTCACGAACATTTTAAAAATGCACCTTCTCTCCTAATTGCACAGGCACTGAAAACGCTGTGCTCAGCAATCTTGGTCACAATTCCCACATACCTATGGGCTTCGTGCCTTTCTAGAATGTCCCAGTTCATTCTCTTCAGAAGCCCACAGAGTGAGTCTGAGTTACGCCCCAAGTGATTCTTTCCCACGGACTGAGCTGTGACTGGGAGAGCCCCGCTTCAGCCACATGGCACCAGATAAAGGTCATCTTCTGTTGTTGGTATCCACATGTTGACAGTGCCCACATTCTTTCTGCTCCAAAGACAACAGTTTTCTCTGATTAAATCATGTTCCCTTTGCTTTGCAAGTTAATACTCAGACAGAGACCTGGCTGGGGAAACACCCCTGCCCCCCTCCACTCCAGGAAATGGAGGGGATTTGTTTCTGGGTCAGCGGATGCTGTCTCCCCTTTGCCATGCCTGGCAGTCAGCCCCTGGTGGAGGCCGTGCGAGCACTGACATGTTTGGTAACTTGAGGAAGAGATGGAGCAATCAGTTATCTGTTTCGGTATCACTTAGCAAACCGCAGAGTGGCCATCTTGAATTGATTGCCCCACGACACTAGTCAGCAGCAAGCTCCCTGCCAATCCCGCAAGCCAGCAGATGGCTCCAAATGAGGTCATTGTTTTGACAGTTTCACAAAAGAACCCCAAACAGCCTGAACAAACCCTAACATGTGTTGGATCATCCAGAACAGTTGTGAGATGAAAAGTGAACTCAGACCAAAACTTTGGGAAATGTGAAACAACGTCAAGGATTTCTCTCTGACTCCTCACTCCGTGGAAGGCCTGAGCAGGGCTGGAGAAGATTGGCACAGTTCCCCTCCCAGCCTCTCCTCTGCCCTGGGCGTTGGAACTGCTTGGGTGGCAGTGATTATCTGATTAGGGAGAAGACAATTATTTCAAACCTCAGTGATTGCAAGCTCCATTTGGAAGCATCTTGGCAGCCCAGATGCTGATATTCTTGGAACAATCTGTGTTTTTCACCAATTCCAAGAGTATATGTGTAGCATGTCACATGACCCCAAAGTAACAATGGAAATTTGTAGGATTAGACTGTCCACTGAGATGACTTATTATTGGAGTTGGGAACTGGATAGTCATGTATCTTTCTGATTTCTTTGTGAGGAGGCCCCCTGTGTCTTGGCTTCCAGAGTGTTCCTTGATGGTAACATTTAAATCTTTAGTACTGATCTGACTTAATTAATCCCCCTAAGCTTGTGCACTGGAGAAGGGACATTTCCCTGTTTTAGAGCCATGTGCTCCTTAGAACAGGTTCACATTTTCTCCCTTCTTCTTAACATGGTACAAAGAGCCGTGGGTGAGAAATATGGTTTCTGCCCTCAGGTTCTGACTCTGGAAACTCATGAAAGCAGAAAAACAGACTTGGGGTTTGCATTAGTTTCCTGAGGCAGCTATAACAAAGTACCACAAACTGGGGGGCCTAACACAGTGGAAATGTATCTTCTCTCCGTTCAGGATGCTGGAAGTCCAAGGTCAAGGTGTAGGCAGAGCTGGTTCTTTCTTGGCAGGCTCAGAGGCAGACCTGTCCTGGGCCTCCCTCCTTGCTCCTGTGGGCTGCTGGCAGCCCTGGACATTCCTTCGTTTATGGTGACATAACCTCTCTCCGCCTCTTTCTTTACATGTGTCTCTGTGTTCCAATTCCTCTCTTACAAGGAAGACACTAGTCACTGGTTGGTCCCACCCTACTCTAATAATGACCTCATCTTTATTAATTACATATTGAAAGATGTTTATTCCAAATAAGGTCACATTCAGAGATACCAGGAATTGGAATTTGAAAATATCTTCTTGGGGGACATAATTCAACCCACTGTAAGGCTTCACGCTCAAGTCCTTCCCAAGTACCCAGCGTCACTTGCCATCAGCAGGTCTTCCACAGATTGTAAAACTTGCAAACCTGAGTTCCCCCAGCCATGACTGAGAACACTGGATTAGAAGATCCCCCAGGCCGAGCTCTCTGGCCACATGATCCTGTTCACTGTTGTTGCTGGACACATTCTTAGGGTGCCTTTATCAGTGGACAGATTGAAATCAACGCAGGAGGGAATTGAATATTAAAAGTGGATTTCCAGCTCTTTCAATAGCTCATTCCCAAACTGGTGATGTTGGTGAAATGAGTCTTACACTGAAACTGTTTAAACTCCAGGTCCTCAGACCCACCCATGAACTGTTAGCACAGGCACTCACGTTACATGCTATAAGCTGGCACACAAACGTTTCTCATTTCCCTCCTTAGAACTGAGGGCTTTCAAGAAAATCCTCACAATTGTAGAGAGACGTGCTGGGAAGATGTGATGCTGACAGCTATTCTGGGCACAGGACTGGGCTGTACCGGCAATGCTCAGGAGTGAAGTCAGAACCGAGAGTCACTGACACAGCTGATTAAAGCCCAGTGGCACCTCCGCCCAGGCTCACCCAGGGGAGTCCCTGAGTTTTCCCCGTGCAGCAACATTGCTTGTGTCACTTCAAGTTTTCTCTTGTTCCCTTTCACAGCCCAGGGATTGTGAAGCCCCTTCAGAAATGTCTTAAAATGACATCATTTCATTCAACTAGTTTCCACCCCAGCTCTCCTCACCAACATACAATTTATCATGATGTTTTATTTGTTCTAGAAACTGCTACCCAGCATGTGTGCAAGCCAGGCCCCCAGAGATGGAGGTGACAGACCCTGCCCTTGAGGAGCCAGCTGCGTAACGGTGAGTGTTACAGGGCCGGGACCCAACCCAGCCTGGGGGCCTTCCAGGAGGAAGTGACAGCTGATTTAGGGTGAGGGGGGTTGTCAGCACAGGGATTAGAACAAGAGGCGTTCTGTCCAGAGAAGAAGATGAGCAAAAACAACGGCAGGAAGTGTGCGTGTGGCTGGGGCTGTCAGCGACTCCAACACTCTCATCCTTCACAGTCACCGAAAGCAGGGCCTAGAAAATCGGTCTTCTTCCCCAAGCCCTTCCACGAGATTAGACTGCCTCAGAGCTGACTGTCAAGGGGAGGCGAGCTGAGCCCCCAGTCCTGGGGTGATTTACTCATAACCTTGCTGAAGCTTGTGTTTGACAAGAGGTTAAAATACTCATGGTGATGCATCTTTCCCAGTTTGAAGACGCTTAAGGAAAAACATGGGTTTGTTTCCAGACGTTATGGGGGAGGGTGATGAGGCAAGCCTGCCACTTGATTGGGGGTGGGTGCTGACTCTAAATAGGGATAGCCTACAGTGGCGGTCAGCAGCACAGTGTCACCAGGTCTAGGCCTGACCGGACACCATCGTATCCAGCCAAGGGTATCTTTACTTCCCATGTTTATGTCTCTGGGAAAGTCTCCTTGGCGACCAGCTCCACCTCTGGCCTTTGTCTTTGAAGTTGACCTGTTCAAAGGTCCTGTGGGGAGAAGGGGAATCCTTGTAACTTCCCCTGACGTGTCTGCTCACCCAGCCTGTGGGGGGGGCACTCATCCTTGACCTCACTTCCAGGCAGTTAACCCCATCTGGCTAGAAGCTTCCCCTTCCCTTGAAGAACCCTTAGCTGTTCTCCAAGGCCCTGCTCAACCCCCGCATCCTCTACCAATCCCCCTAATTCCTCCACGCTACCGGGAGAAATGGATGGGCACACCCTCAGCGTGTTGTTCATCAGCACAGCGGGGTCTCATCACTGAGGCTGCTCCAGCTTAGTGCTGGATGTAACCTTGACGAGCCCACGTGTTTTCTGCCATAATCTGCCTGTAATGGCCATGACCGTGAACCCCTAAGCTCTCCCACTGCAGGGAGCATGACTATTGATGGGTTTGGCTGCTGTGCTCTGAATCCACCACCCCATTGATGTGGCTACTCCCAGCCAGTGACTGAGCTTGGCAGGACGCTAAGACAGAGAAGTATGGGACGTCTCTAGGGGACAACTCTGATTCCAGGGGGCCCCATCCGCTCCTGATGCTTTCTGAGGCCTGAGAAGCTGGGACTCCGGCCTCCTGCCCTGTCCCCTCTGCAGGGCAACCCGCCCAGTGGTCAGCTGGCTCCCCCCACCCCGCCTCCGAGTGATGCTCCAGCACAGCTTGAGCCAATCCTCTCTCAGGGTCTGTTCTCAGGGACCAGGGCCAACACATCCCCCAGCGACCCCACAAGGGCATTTTTTTTGCCTATCTCCCTGATGAGGAAGCATGAGGCTACAGAGGAAGCGCAGCTGGGGTTTGGGTTTTCTGGCCCCCGTACCTGCCGTGCAGCCCCCCAATCTGGGGTACTTGTTCCTTGTGGAGAGTTAATCTTCTGTCGTCTGTTCTTCTACCAGGCTCAGTGACTGGTAGGGTCCTTGTTGTCTTTGGAAGCCCAGTTCCTAGCTGTGCAGTATACAGCTGGTGCTCAGTAATGGCACTCCACAGGAATGCATCCTGAGGCGCTTTGAGGGCCCAATGCCCCAGGGAAGCCTGGCCTTGCCGCCGCCCCAGCTCACAAGGACTGCCGGTCTCAGGCTTCCCCTATGCCACTTGCAACCTCCCGCGTTCTCTAACCAGTGACAGTGTCTCTGCTTAGGGGTCTCCAAAGAGCCCAGAGTCTGCCTGCCTTCCTCCTTAGTATCCGCACACCCAGCACGGTAGAGGAACGCTGGACAGCCCACTTGCTGACTGACTGTGATTGGATCGCTTTTTAAAATGCGTGTGTTTCCCACCTTCCCTCTGGGTCCAACCCTGCCCTGGCATGGCGTAGTGGACCACCCGGCCCTTTAGAGTCTGTGAGTGGTTCTGTTCTGTGTGTCTTCCTGCCGGAGACATCCATTCTCAGTGGGGCACCCTTGTCCCCGACAGAGCAAAAACTAGTTCTGAGAGGATGAAAAATAATCTTATTCTGTTAACATAAAAAGCACATCAGCACCCTCGGGACGTCAGCAGATACACAGTCCATCTGTGGTACAGTCAATATATACGGCGTAGAGACAGATATGCAGGATCTTAGGAAAGATGGTTAAGGAAAAAAAGGCTTTAAAAGCTCCGTGTGTGGGAAATAGTGAAAAAGAAAAGGCTGGAATCGTGGCTCTGGGAGTCTGACGGAGCCACAGTGCTGGGACCGTGTCTGCCTTCCTCACTGGCATATCCCCTGGGTGGCGAGGACTCAAAAATCTTTATTAATTAACCTTCACTAGGTAACTCATTTACTAATTAATCTCTATTTATGGAGTTTGTGAATGACTTCAGAGCTGGGGAGGTTTTTAAAACTTTGCTAT
>CAUYRH010129236.1:0-30095 GCA_963574655.1 Perodicticus potto
GAATTTCAGACCAATTTCACTCATGAATATAGATGCAAAAATTCTCAACAAAATCCTAGCCAATAGATTACAGCTTATCATTAAAAAAGTCATACATCATGATCAAGTAGGTTTCATCCCAGGGATGCAAGGCTGGTTTAATATATGCAAGTCCATAAATGTTATTCACCACATCAACAGAAGCAAAACCAAAGATTATATGATCCTCTCAACAGATGCAGAAAAAGCATTCGACAAAATCCAGCATCCTTTTCTAATTAGAACACTGAGGAGTATAGGCATAGGCGGCACATTTCTTAAACTGATCGAAGCTGTGACAAACCTACAGTTAATATTTTACTGAATGGAGTAAAACTGAAAGCTTTTCCTCTTAGAACTGGAACCAGACAAGGTTGTTCTCTGTCACCATTACCATTCAACGTAGTGCTGGAAGTTCTAGCCAATACAATTAGACAAGACAAGGAAATAAAGGGCATCCAAATGGGAGCAGAGGAGGTCAAACTCTCCCTCTTTGCTGATGATATGATCTTATACTTAGAGAACCCTAAAGACTCAACCACAAGACTCTTGGAAGTTATCAAAAAATACAGTAATGTCTCAGGATATAAAAATCAATGTCCACAAGTCAGTTGCCTTTGTATATGCCAACAACAGCCAAGATGAGAGGTTAATTAAGGACACAACTCCCTTTACCATAGCCCCAAAGAAAATGAAATACTTAGAAATATACCTAACAAAAGAGGTGAAGAACCTCTATAAAGAAAATTATGAAACCCTAAGAAAGGAAATAGCAGAGGACTTTAACAAATGGAAGAACATACCATGCACATGGCCAGGAAGAATCAACATTGTTAAAATGTCTATACTTTCCAGAGCAATCTACTGATCCAACACCATCCCTATTAAAATACCAACATCCTACTTTCAAGACTTGGAAAAAGTGATTCTGTGGTTTTGTATGGAACCAGGAAAAAACCTGTATAGCTAAGGCAGTTCTTAGTAATAAAAACAAAGCCGGGGGTATCACTATACCAGATTTTAGGTTGTACTACAAGGCCATAGTAGTCAAGACAGCATGGTACTGGCACAAAAATAGAGACATAGACATTTGGAATCGAACAGAACACCAGGAAATGAACCCAACGATTTACAACCACCTAATCTTCGATAAACTAAATAAGACCGTGGCGGGGGTTAGACTCCCTATTCAATAAATGGTGCTGGGAGAACTGGATATCCACATGTAAAAGACTGAAACTGGACCTGCACCTTTCTCCACTCACAAAAATTGATTCAAAATGGATAAAGGACTTAAATTTAAAGCATGAAATGATAAAAATCCTCAAAGAAAGAATAGGAAAAACACTGGAAGATATGGGCCTGGGGAAAGACTTTATGAAGAAGACTGCCTTGGCAATATCAACAATAGCAATAAACAAATGGGATTTAATTAAACCGAAAAGGTTCTGTACAGCCAAGGAGACAATCACCAAAGCAAACAGACAACCTACCCAATGGGAAAAGATATTTGCATATTTTGAATCAGACAAAAGTTTAATAACTAGGAATCTATACAGAACTTAAATTAACCCACAAGAAAAAAACCAACAATCCCATACATCAGTGTATGACCCACAGAAACAAACTTATGTTTTCTGGGCTTAACCTTCTGTGGTTTTAAGATCACTTGATTACATTGTCAATGAAGGCAGATTCTGTTAGCACATTTTATAAGATTAATATTAAAACCAATCTAAAACTGAAGCAAAAGCATCCTACCGGATAATTCAAACCACTGGCAATAAATCAATCATGGTTTATTTACTAAAGGAAAAATATACTTCCCAAATTCTCACAAAACCCTTTATAATTCTTGTGTTGCTTGCCTGATAAATGTCATCAGTGCTTATTAAAAAAAACAACAACAACAACAACTGTATAGCTAAATCCACAAAGAACAGGCCTTTCTTGAGGGGACCTTGAAGATAACAGAAAAATAAGCTATTTTGAGATTAAAGACCATTTGCCATCTTACCTAAGGAGAACTATCAGCTCACTGAGATGTCTTAGAAATGCATTCCAACAAGAACTTCTGCTTTTCCTGTCTTTAATGTATCACAATTTAATTTCATAAAATAAAAACCAAAGACAATTCTGCAAACCTTTTTCTGAGATCACTAGTTATACAAATACACTGTCAACTCTGTAATATTTTTTTTGAGACAGAGTCTCAAGGTGTTTCCCTGGGTAGAGTGCTGTGTCATCACAGCTCACAGCAACCTCAAACTCTTGGGCTTAAGCTATTCTCTTGTCTCAGCCTCCCAAGTAGCTGGGACTATAGGCACCCACTACACACCTGGCTATTTTGTTGTAGTTGTCATTGTTGTTTGGCAGGCCCGGGCTGGATTCGAACCCACCAGCATTGGTATACGTGGCCGGCACCCCTAGCTGCTGAGCTGCAGGGGCTGAGCCAACTCTGTGATATTTTAATCTTAAGGAAACTCTGTTGGACAACAACTGGATGAGTTTTTTTTCCAACTTTTTATTCACAGGAGATGAACTGTACATCACAGGTGCTTTCAAAGGGAAAAAAATGTAGAGATCAAAGCTTTACTTCCACTTCTTATAGGGATTTAGCTCATTTCTTATTCTTAAAGAGACTTTATAATTTCTTGGCTTTCCAAAAATTATGAAAGTCTATTTTCTTCATATTTATTGCTACTGCATTATTACATAAATATGAAAACAAGTTACACACTTTACAGTTTCTCCTAGTTATACAAATGGAAAGCACAGCTAAATATCGTTAGGCAAAATGAATATAATGGAAGAGTCTGAAATTTTGAACAAATGCATGATAGAAGTAGAACTACTCAACAAAACTCAACTCTGGAAGTTCAAAGTCAAATATGATTTTGAATATTTTAAAGTGACATAAGATATTAACAGATGCTTTAATTATTACAGGGAAAGGGACAGGAAAAGTGAGAAGCGATTGAAAGGAAGTTTTTTCCTATGGAATAGCAAAGGGCTAGGCAAAAGAATGCATAATAGTTTAGAAATAACTAAATTCAACCAGCTTATTCATTAAGCCCACTTGGTGGGAGGCTCAAAACTTCAGGAAGCCATCTCAAAGAATTAAATATTTTCATATTCTATACAGAATACTATTATTAGAAATTTCACTCAGGATGCTTTTTCTGATCAAATGAAACTAAGAAAAACCAAACTTGGCTTATAAAATGTCATTTAGTAACAGCTTTGAGAACAATTCACATACCACATAATTCACCCATTTAAATTGTACAAATCAATGAATTTTAGTGTATTCAGAGTTGTGCAAACATCAATTCACTTTTAAAGTATTTTTGTTATCCCAGAAAGAAACCCCCTACCTATTAGCGTTCATCTTATTGAAGACCTGCCAGACTGGTTTCCACAGTAGCTTCATCATTTCCCATTGCCATTGGCAATATACAAAGGTTCCACTTTCTCCATATCCTCATTAACACGAGTTATTTTCTACCGTTTTGACTGCTGCCATCCCAGTGGGCGTGAAGCAGTATGTTATTGTGGTTTTGCTTTGCATTTCTTTGATGCCTAATAATGTTGAGCATCTTTTCACGTGCTTATTATCCATTCATATATCTTCTTCAGAGAAATATCTATTCAAATCTTCTGCCCACTTTAAAATCTGGTTGTCTTTTTATTGAGTTGTAAGAGTTTTTTATATACTCTGGATTCTAGATCCTTATCAGATACTTTCCTTCAATACACCCTCTCGTTCTCTGAACTGTCTTTTCACTTTCTTACGGTGTCTTTGAAAGTACTAAAACTTTAGATTTTGATGAAGTCCAATTTAATTTTTTTCTTTTGTGCTTTTGGTGTCATAGCTAAGAAAACATTGCCTACTCCAAGGTCATTAAGATTTACTCCAATGTGTTTTTATGGGATATTTCATTGACTCAAAACTACTAACCATTTATTGAAAATATTCTTTCCCCCACTGAATTATCTTGGCACCCTTTTTGAAAATCAATTGACCATAAATATGAGGGTTTATTTCTGGACTCAAAATTCTAGTCCATTGCTCTATATATCTACCTATATGTCAGAACCACAAAGTGTGTTAACTTTATTTTTATTCTTTGCAAGACTATTCTGGCTATCCTGGGTTCCTTTAATGTCCATGTGACTTTTATGATAAACTGTCAGTTTCTATGGGGAAGCCAACTAGGATTTTTACATACTGATTTGAAGAGTACTGCCATCTTAACAAAATTAAATCTTCTGATTCGTGAACATGGGATGTTTTTCCACTTACTTATATTTTCTGGAATTTAACAATGTTTTTATTTTTCCAAATGTAAGTGTGTGTACTGCTTTGTTAAATTTATTCCTAACAATTCTATTCATTTTGATGCTGTTGTAAATGCAACTGTTAACTTAATTTCATTTTTAAATTGCTCATTGCAGATGTATAAAAATAAAATCGAATTCTGTGTACTGATCTTTTATCAAGCAACGTTCTTGAACTTATTTATTATACTTTATACATTTCTATATTCTTCAGAATTTTCTTTATGCACATTTTACTTCCTCCTTTCCAATGTGGATACCTTTCATTTCATTTTCTTGCTTTATTGGCATGGCTAAAATATAACTTTCTAAAGAGAAAAACATAATTTTATCAAATTCATGACATAATGGATGATTTGGCTCCCAAAAATCACGTAACAAAACAAAAAACATAATTCACTAAGATGATTCTAACCAGAAAGAATTCCAGATTTATTTTGATATTATTGTCATTTGGTATCAAAGTCCTATAAAAGGTCACTAGATGGAAGTAAAAGGATAAGAAGGATAATGCAAAATCCAGTCAATTGTGTGCCATCTCCCCTCCCCTAAGAACACCAAATTTATCCTCAGGACGCTGCCAGTAACACATGCAAATACCATCTAAGTAAAATGCTAACAAACACTCTTCTGATGAATAATGAAGAAGGACTCTCAAATTCTGACTCTGTGTTTTGACCCCTACCTGTTCTTTCTTTTCTTTTTTAAATGTTGAGATATGGTCTCTCTCTGTTATACTGCTAGAGTGCAGTAGCATCACATAGGTCAATATAACCTCAAACTCCTGGGTTCAATGCAAGCCTCCTGCCTCAGTCTTCCGAGTGGCTGGGACTAAAGGCACATGAGCACAAAACCAGCTAATTTTTGTAATTTTTTGTACAGACAGAATCTCACTATGTTTGTTGCTCAGGGTGGTCTTGATCCTCCCACCTTGGCTTTCGTTCCAAAGTGCCAGAATTACAGGTATAAGCCACTGTACCTGGAATACTGTATTTTAAATACTTTCTATTTCACCATTAATCTTTACCGGAGTAAAAGGTTATGTTTAAAAATTGACAAACTGGCTCAGCACCTGTAGTTCAGTGGTCACGGCACCAACCACATACATCAGGGCTGGCAGGTTCTGGCTGGGCCTGCTAAACAACAATGATAACTACAATTAAAAAAAAAAAAAAAGAAGGCTTGGAGCCTGTAGCTCAAGCAACTAGGGCACCAGCCACATACACCAGAACTGGCAGGTTCAAATCCAGTCTGGGCCCGCCAAACAACAATGACAACTAAAATCAAAAAAAAAATGACCGGGCGTTGTGGTGGGCTACTGTAGTCCCCACTACTTGGGAGGCTGAGGCAAGAGGATCACTTACGCCCAAGAGTCTGAGGTTGCTGTGAGCTGTAGCGCCATGCTACTCTACCAAGGGCAAATTGTGACACTCTGTCTCCAAAAAGCAAAGAAAAAATTGAGAGAAAAATCTACTGAAAAGAAATGGAAATCAAAACATGCAAAATAAGCCATTTCAGGATTTCTCAAAGACAAAAGGAAGTTACTTTGTACTGCTGTAGCCAAAGAGGCAGTATGTGATTCAGGCCAGCAGGACTTGGTCTGTATGGTCAAAAGATTAATTACATACAAGGGACTGAATATATCAATAAGTATATTGAGAAAAATGTGAGGTAAATTTCTCTGTCAGAGAACGGAAGGACAGGTATGGAAAGGTAGAAGGTGGAGACAAACTGCTATGTTGAATCAGAATTAGAGAGACAGCTGAAAACTCACCATTTGTATACACTGCTGTAGACATAGTTATAAAAACAGATACAAATGTGGGAGTGTGTGTAAACATTCATGTATTTCCCAGAAGTGTCTGCGGAGAAGGCCTGGAGGCAATGGAATGCCGGCAGTAATGAGCACACTTACCACTCACATCTTGCTTTCTGAATATTACTTTGCCATGAAAAAGAACCAGAGCTCCTTGGTGACGTGACTAATTGCAAAGCTGAGTCAGGGAAAGTACAAGATTAGTCTGGAATATTTTGTGCCAGAAAATAAAGAAGTGCTCAACAAATGATGGGAACTTGTCAAAAGAATACAAGTGTCACTTTGAAAAGGCTCCCACTGGCCAACTCTATGACAATCTGAGCATTTAAAATAAATAATGAGAGCTGTATCATAATACACTGACTAAAATAAGATTCCATGAGTCCACACCAATATAAACATATAAACAGACATGGACAGGGGAATGTTTTTCCTTATAGTAAGAAGGCCAAATAATAAAAGTGAAATAATAATGAAATCAGAAAAATCATCATTTGGCAGCCATACTGATAATAAATGATTCTGGCAAGAATCATCAATGGATGTAAAAACTAGAAGACATAAATTTAATACAATAGGATATTTATATTGTCTCACGGTATCTTTCTATAAAATATTTGTTAATTACTTATTAACATATACAAAAATCTTGCTAACTTTACGTGGAGATGCCTGGCACATCTCACCTTACCAAGTGATAAAAACCTAAGTCACCAGTAGACAGATGAATTGACACCATGAGGTCCCTCACATGATGTGATAAGCATACAGCAACACTTCTAGGGTATTCTTGCCAAAACTACATAGCCTGAATCTATTATGAAGAAACACTGGAGAAACACAAATTAAAAAATATTTTATAAGGTAACTGGACAGTAGTCTTCAAAAATGTAAAAGTAATGAAAGGTACTGTTTCAGATAAAAAGAGACTAAATAGACATGGCAATAAACGCAACTGGTGATCATACATTGCATCTTGGGTCTAAAAGGAAAGAGGAAAATAGGCAAGTAAGCTTGTGTGTGTGCATGTGTTTCTGTGTTATAAAAGGACATTACAGGAGAAATCTGTGACACCCGAATAGGGACTCTCAATTAAATAGCAGTAATCGATCAATGCTGCTGGTTTTGATGGCTATATCTGGTGATGTAGTGAAGTGTCCTTGTTTTCAGACAACACATGGTAGAATTTAAGAGTAATGGTGTAATATATCTCCAATTTATTCCCATATAGTTCAGAATAAAAAATACAGAGCGAAAGAGGATATAATAAGGCAAATGTGGTAACATGTTAACCACAGGAAATCTGGGTGAAGGGTACATACAGGTTCTTTGTATTATTCTCAAAATGGTCCTATAAATTTGAATTACTTCAAAATTAGAAAGTTAATAAATACTAATGTTTACCCATGTTCTTCAACCTCCTAGCAAATTCTCTCCTATTTGTGCGTATTCCAGAACCCAAGACTGCATCTGTACAGTTTTCAATGTTAAATTCTGTTCTGCCATCTTCCCACCACTCCGGCCTATGAAATATTTTCATATTGTTTCTTTTCTTCTGACATTATTATAGACCCTAACCAGCTCCACAGTATTTGGAAATTTAACTATCAAGATAAGAATAAAAATGTTAACTAGAGTACAATCCTGAGAAAAATGCAAAGGAAAAGGTATTATGTTTAATATAAGTAAATACATAGGTAGCTGATAATTTTTTAAAATGATCAAATACAGTGAACTAGTTTGTTTTAGGACCTGTTATGTTCAGTTGGTCTGATAAATTCATTTTTTTGTTTTAAAAATTCCACCATATCTGACAGGGCACAAACACTATTACTGTGATGGTAAACTGATGGGTAACTTCGAGGAATCACAAAGCCAAACTCCCACTCCCACTGCCAGGTAGCCACAATACTAATCCCAAAGAAGGAATGTGTCATTGGGTTGATCTTTGCTTCTTTCCAAGGTAATTAAGCCAGAGACTTCGAAAAGTACCTCTAAGTAGGAATGTCTTTGAGAATTTCCCAGGGTGTAAAATCAAATTAAAAAAAAATTACAGCAATGACTTTAGGAGCAAATACAATTTCACCTTCTCACAGCAGTGCTAGTTTTCCTATGGAGACTGGCTCTAGTGGTAGAATACAGCACGCTGCATTTTTTTGGTCTTCATGGACATTATGTATTTTATAAGTCGAAGGACTATGGCAACCCTGTGTCAAGCAAGTCTATAGGAGCCATTCTTTCAATAGCACGTCCTCACTTGGTGTCTCTGTATCACATTTTGGTAATTTCCACAATATTTCAAGCTTTTTCATTATTATTACATCTGTTATGGTGATCTATGATCTTTGATGTTACTATTCTAATTGTTTGGGGATGCCAACTATATAAGATGGCAAACTTAAAAGTAACAGATGCATGACATTTTTCCATGTGAATACTCAAGAGGCCATTGTGGGGTTATTAACTGTCCTAATTTCAATACTGTTTTACCTCAGGGAATAGGGAGGCCTGACCAAAGGGAGAGATATGGGAGGAATGGCTGAGTGCAGAAGTCAGAACACACATATTTATTGATTAAATCAAAAGCTAGTAACGATTAACCTTAGGGAGGAAGGCATGTCAAGAGGTGAGATAGGCCAAAAGCTAAGCTTTTATGCACTGAACAAGTTAGTGAAGCTATGAATGCAAAGGAAAATTTCTCAAAGAAAATTAAAAGTGCTGCTCTAGTGAACATAAGAACAAGACAGTGAAATAGCCTTATTGTTGATACAGACAGTGGATAGAACAAAGTAACCACAGCATTACTGTAAGCCAAGGCCTAATCTAGAACAAGGCCCTCACTCTCTTCAATTCTATGAAGGCTGAGAGAAGGGAGGATGCTGCAAGACGAAAAGCTGAAAGCAGCAGAGGCTGGTCCACGAGGCTTGAGGAAGGAAGCCAGGTCTACACCATGAAAGAGCAAGGCGAAGCAGCACCTGCTGATGTAGAAGATGCAGCAAGTCACCCCAAAGATCTAAGCCACTGATGAAGGTGGCTGCACTAAACAACACATTTTTAATGGAGACAGAACACCCTTCTACTGGAAGAAGATGCCATCTAGGTCTTTCATAGCTACAGAGAAGTTAATTTTTGGCTTCACATTTTCCAAAGATAGGTTCTCTTGTCAGGGGCTATTGCAGCCAATGCTCATTTACCATTCTGAAAATCCTGGGGCCCTTAAGAATGAGGCTAAATTTACTCTGCATGTGCTCTATAAATGAAACAAGAAAGTCTGGATGACAGCACACATGTTTATAGCACGGTTTACTGAATATTTTAAGCCTACTGTTGAGATCTATTACTCAAGAAAAAAAATATTCCTTTCAAAATGTCATTGCTTATCTACAACGCACCTGGTTATCCAAGAGCTCTAAAGGAGATGTATAAGATTAATATTGTTTTCACTCTTGCTAACACAATATCCATTCTGCAGATCATGGTCAAGGAGTAATTTTGACTTTTAAGTTTTATTATTTAAGAAATATACTGCATTAGGGTATGGCTGCCATAGATCGTGATTCTTCTGATGAATCTTGGCAAACCAAATTGAATGTGTTCTGGGGAAGGTTCACTATTGCAGGTGCCATTAAGAACATTTATGATTCATGGGAGGAGATTAAAATATAAAAATGTTAACAAAATGACCATGAAATCTATGGAGGAAAGAAAGAAAAAGGAAAAACTTAACTTTCAGAGTAATAATCTGCAGATTGGGGAACAAGCACACACTCCTCAGAAGAAATAGCTACATTAAAGCCTTCCAGGTCTGTCTTCAATATGCGCTCACCAGGTTTGGGGAATGTCTATGAGTATTTATGGGAAGTCTAGCAGTGCGTACACAGTGAGTTAACATGCGTAACATACATCCCATGTTCACTTTAGGGAAGAGTTTTAACATTAAAATGAGGTGAAATTCAGCTCTTTACATCTAAAAGTGAGCTATATAGGGCACAATCTCTATAAGCCAGCTGGAACTGGCATAGGATCTGTAGTTTCTTTTTTTTTTTTTTTGGATATAAAAGTATAAGTTTATTTTATATTAGAGATAGAGAAAGGAAAGAGAGTGGGGGGAAGAGATGAAATAGAGAGAGAAGGCAGCAGAGAGCAGGGAATGAGAGAAGAGAAGGTGGGGTGGGGGGAGAAAAGGAGCAGGAGAATGACGTGGCATCTCAAAGAAAGACAGAAGAATGCCAGTCTGTAGTTTCTAAACAGGAAAGAATGATTGCAAGGCCGGTCTCCTAGCTAATCAGGACTGCCGCAGGACTCTCAGGCAGGAAGATCCCGGTTGGCTGGCATCAGGCAGTCCACCAAGGTCAGTTTAGCACGTTTCTCTCTCAATTAACAAAACCTACTTCCAGCTATAGTTGCTTTATCTTCTCTTGAGAGTCTCATCTTAGGTGCAGAGACCACCTCATCTGTCAGCTGATAGTACAATGTGGACAAACATTAAACCCCTCCTGGATGAGTTTCGGGGGTGTAGACTTCAGTGAAGGAAGCAACTGCAGGTGTGAGTAGAAGGAGAAGTGGAGCCTGAGAGGGGAGCAAATAATCTCAAGATCAAACTTGAACAGATGAGGACTTGATACTTATGGATAAGCAAAGAAAATGGTTTCCACAGATGGAATCTACTCCTAGTGAAGAAGTTGTGAACATTGCTGAAATGACAACAAAGAGTTTCCAATGTTACATAGACTTAGTGGATAAAGCACTGGCAGGGTGTGAGAAGACCGACTCCAATTCTGAAAGAAGTCTATGTGGGTAAAATGTTATCAAACTGCATTACAGAGAAATCTTTTGTGAAAGGAAGAGTCAATGAGGCAAATTTCATTGCCATCTTATTTTAAGAAATTCCAAAGCCATCCAACCTTCAGGTCCCACCACCTGGTCAGTGAGCAGCCATTAAAACAGAGGCAAGACCCTTTACCAGCAAAAAGGTACCCAGTCCCTGAAAGCTTAGATGACTATTAGCTTTTTTTAGCAATAAACAATTTTAATTAAGTACTTTTTAAAGACACAATGCTGTTACACACTAAACAGACTAAAAAAATAGTGTAAACATAACTTTTACAAGCACTGAGAAACCAAGAAATCCCTGTGACTCACTTTATTGTGACATGGGCTTTACTGGAGTGGTCTAGATCTGAACACACAACGTCTACAGTACCACTCTAATTTGCTAGGGAATTTAGGGTGCTCCCATCTCAGAAGGGGATACCTCCTTGCTCCCCATTCTTGCAAGCCCTCCTTTCTTTACATTGTCAAAGGTCCTAATTCAGAAGTCCATTTTCCTTCTCATTCCTGGACTCAGCCCAATCTGCACATAATCTCTGTAGATGACAGTACCTCCTATAATCTATTTTTCTCTCTTAGTTCCTTTTCACTAACTTCTACAGAAGCTTCAAACTGCTACCTGGCACAAACAAAGCTGTGACACCACCCCTCTCTCTATAACCTATTGCCCCATATACACGGCCCCACTGTGCTCTGTTCATTGAGGACAAAGGGGTGTCCCTGGTCTTGAGTACAATGGATACATTTCAGTCTTTCTCTCAGCAGAGCTTAAACTCAGAAAGACCACTTTCTTCTCCCTGAAGCCCAGTCTGCCTTCAGCTTTCCTGACACCATTTACCCTGGTTTACCTCTTACCCCCACCTCCAGGGCAAGCCTTTTTCGTTGGCCTGATTAGGAAATGCTGGGAGTAACACATGTGCTGATCTAGGTCGCCTGTCTAATTGCTCTATACTTTCTCCCTAGGAAATTTCCTTTACACCCATGGACTCAATTACCATCCTTTAGTCTGACTTTCAACTCCTCCGGTCCACCAAAATTTTTCTCCCAGCCTCAAGTGACTTGATAATACAATAGCAAGTCCTCTAAAAACATCATTTGGTTTTAACATGGATGAGGAAAAACTGATTTCTGGGCAGGGCCACTCTCTCTGTGGAATCTGCACATTCTCTCCACGCCCGTTTTCTCGGTTCCTGGAGAAAAGACGTGTACATTCGGGTCCCTGCGTGAGTTGTGGGAGGGGTGTGTGAGCGCCTCCCATGATGGAGTGTGTGCTGTCCAGTGTGGTTTCTGGGCCTCCTGCCCTGAGCTGCAGGGATGGGATCTGGCCACCCACCACTATGAACTGGAATAACTGAGTAAATAATTATTTCACTTGGTTTTATGAATCTTCCTTAAATCTTTGTATAGTTCACACTTAATTCAGTACTTAATACTACAAGTGTTTTGGTCTTTATTTAGAAGCTTGGGGTTATATTTGTGACTGGAAATATAACTGTCGATGTAACTCTTGTTGACATCAATTAGCCTATAATATAATTGGTTTTGTTAGGCATCTTTTCACTTAAAGTCAGTTTCTAAGAACCTAGTGATGACATTAAGGACTTACTGTATGTAACAATGTGGGTGCTATAGTATATAAGTTGCTTTTAGGAGGCAAATTCACATTATTTTGGTCAGGGCAATACCACCTTTAGGAATCTGTCCTACAGAACTATTAGTATATGTGCAAAAGAATCCATATTTTAAAGTATGTCATAGCACTGGTTATAATACCAAAAAATTTTAAAACTCACATATCTACCAATCATAGAATGCAACCCTTTAAAAAGATCATGCCACATAATCGAGTAATTGCACTTATTGCTTTTTACCCACATGAACTGAAATTTATGTCTACACAAAAAACTTGCCAAAAAAAGTTTACAGTGGATTTATTCATAATTATCAAGATGTAGAAGCAACCAAGATGGCCTTCAGAATATTCATCAACAACCTATGACACAACTATATGATGAAATATTATGCAGAGATAAAAAGAAACGATCAAACCACAAAAGGCATGAAGACACAAGGAAACCTTAAAAGCACAATGTTAAATAAAAGAAACCCATCTGAAAAAGGTTCTATATTGTGTGTTCTTGACTCTGTGACATTCTGAAAAAGGCAAAACCATGCAGATAGTAAAAGTATCAATAGTTGCCGAGAATAATGGTGTCTGACCTTTCTCTGAACATTTAGTTATTTCTACTTCATTCCATTGTGATCACCTTTCCCTTTGTTGCAGGTCTCCTGTACTTGCAGTGGACTTTCACTTTGGAGGCATGGCCACAAAGCTAACATGGACTTACAAAACTCAATTTAGAAGTGAAGATGAAGAGGATGCCGTACGTAAGCGATCATAAAAAACGAGGCGAGCCACTGATGGGAAGACGCTGCACCAACTAACTGCTTATGTCACATGGGGAAGAATTAGTTTCTGAATTGTTTATTTAATTATAAATTATCCTTATGGGCAGTCTTGGGAGCCGTTCACAAGTACAGAATGCTAGGGGATTGTCTGTAACCTGAGGACTGCCTGTATGTGTATAAATACAGCCTTAAAGAGGAGAAACTCTAACACATGCTACAACATGGATGAACTCTAAAGACATTATGCTAAGAAAAATAAACCAGTCACAGAAGGACAAATAATGTATGATACCAATCACTCGTGATACTTAGAGGAGTCAAATTCATAGAAACAGAAAGTAGAATGGTGTTTGCCAGGGGCTGAGGGATGGAAGAATGAGGAGTTATTGTCTAGTAAGTATAGTTTCGGTTTTGCAAGATGGTAATTTTGGAGATGGATGTATTAACAGTATGAATGTACTTAATGCCACTGAACTGTGTATTTAAACATGGTAAAATGATAAATTTATGTTGTATACAATTTACTACACTTAAAATGAATTTAAAAAACTGTACTTCAATATACTAACAATAAAGACATGAAAACTAAAATTTAAAATACACCATTTATAAATGCCCCCCCCAACAACAACAACAAAAAACACAAACAGGTGTAAATTTAAAAGAAGGTGTACAGGACTTTGGGAAAGTTGATTATATAAACTGGGTCATTCTTGTCATACCCAACCCAATCAGAGTTGAGAGGTCAGAGGGAAAAAGCACTCAGGGCACACAGCACCGACTCCAAGAACTGCATCTTCTTCCAGTGCAGCTGCTGAAACCCCCGCTGTGACTCTGAGACTGATTTCATCTTCTGCTGTCACTCACCAATCAGAGCTTACTAGCTCCCAAAAGTTTCCCTCGTGCCAATGAGTTTCCTTTTAAAATATTAGGTAACATTTCTCTTCCTAACAAAACCCTCAACCTTCTCTTTGTTCAGCAGACATAATGAAGACCACTCTGGTCTGTGTATACGTCCCAAACTGCAATTCTGTGATTCCCACATAAAATGTTTAATTTAGAGATTCATCTCTATATTTTAGTTTGACTTTAATAACTTGCATGCTAAAAACCACAAACAACTGATGAAAGAAACCAAAGATCTGAATAAATGGAGAGATAATCCACATTCATGGGCTGAAAAATATATAGTAAAGATGTCAATTCTCCCCCAACTGATACATAGATGTTAACACAATTCCTATCTAAAATTTCTTCAAGAATTTTTACAGAGGCAAAATTATTCTAAAATTTAGATGGAAAAGCAAACAAACTAGAATAACTAAAACAATTCTGAAAAAGAATAAATGGGAGGAGAATCGTGTTACCTGGTTTCAAGACTCTTAACACAGCTACAGTAATCAAGACTGTGTAACGCTAGTAGAGTAGACACACACACCTATAGAAGAACAGGGAACCCCAAATAGCACCAACACGAGTATGATCAACTCATTTGACAAAGTTTCAAACTATTAACAAACAGTATTGGAGAAACTAGATATCAACAGGTAAGAAATTAAACTTTGATTTAAACTTCTCGTCTTTCATCATAGATTTAAATGTAAACTGTGAAACTATAAAATTTTTAGAAGAAAACACAGGAGAAAAACTTTGAGGCACAGAGCTTGATGAAGAAGTCTTACACATAACACCAGAAGCATGATCCATAAAAGAAAAAAGCTGATAAATTGGACTTCATCAAAATTTAATACTTCCGGGCGGCGCCTGTGGCTCAGCGAGTAGGGTGCCAACCCCATATAGCAAGGGTGGCAGGTTCAAACCCAGCCCCGGCCAAACTGCAAAACAAACAAACAAACAACAACAAAAAATAGCCGGGCGTTATGGCAGGCGCCTGTAGTCCCAGCTACTCGGGAGGCTGAGGCAAGAGAATTGCCTAAGCCCAGGAGCTGGAGGCTGCTGTGAGCTGTGTGACGCCACGGCACTCTACCCAGGGCGATAAAGTGAGACTCTGCCTCTACAAAAAAAAAAAAAGAAAAAGAAAGAAAGAAAAAACAATTTAATACTTCCTCTGTGAAAAACCCTAATACTTCTTCTGTGAAAAACCCTGGTGACGAAATGACAAGCTACCAAGGACGCATATCTAGAGTATATAAAATCTCTCATAACACAACAGTATAGAAACAATCCACTTAGAAAAAGAACAGAACATGAGGGGACATTTCACCAATGGGGATGAGTGGACAGCAAAGCAGCACATGCAGAGATGTTCAACATCACTAGCGTTAGGGAAGCATAAATAAAGATTATGGAGAGATTCTACTATACACATTAGAACAGCTGAAATAAAAAAGAACAAAACCCAAATGTTGGTGAGGATGTGAAGAGACTATATCTCTCATATATTGTTGTTAGAAACATAGAATGGTACAATCACGTTGGAAAATATTTTGACAGCTTCTTCAAAAATTAAATATATACTTAATATATAATGCAGTGATTGCACTGCTGGGCATTTATCCCAGAGAAACCAAAAACTTAAGTTTGTGAAAAATGTGTGGCTTGGCACCTGTAGCTCAGGGAGTAGGGTGCCGGCCACATGCACCAAGGCTGGCCAGGCTCGGGCCAGCTAAACAACAACTGCAATAAGAAAAAATAGCCAGGTATTGTGGCAGTTGCCTGTAGTCCCAGCTACGTGGGAGGTTAAGGCAAGGGAATCACTTAAGCCCAAGAGTATGAGGTTGCTGTGAGCCACAGCACTCTACCGAGGGTGACAAAGTAAGACTCCATTGGCTTGGTGCCTGTGGCTCAAGAGGCTAAGGCTCCAGCCAACATACACCTGAGCTGGCAGGTTCAAATCCAGCCCCGGCTCGCCAAACAACAATGACGGCTGCAAACAAAAAATAGCCGGGCATTGTGGCGGGTACCTGTAGTCCCAGCTACTTAGAAGGCAGAGGCAGGAGAATCACTTGAGCCCAGGAGTTGGAGGTTGCTGTGAGCTGTGATGTCGCAGCACTCTACCCAGGGCGAAAGCTTGAGTCTCTGCCTCAAAAAAAAAAAAAAGAAAGAAAAGAAAAGAAAAGAAAGAAAAATGTGTATAAAATATTTGTAACAGTCATTTTGGTAATAGTCCTCAACTGTAAATAACTTAGATGTCTTTCAGCAGGTGAATGGTTAAACAAACTATAATAAATCTAACATCCATACCATGGAATACTATTCAGCAATAAAAATATGATTGACAAATGAAGACAGAAATACACACACACCCAACATCCTGCACACACAAACAGAGAGACACAGAAAGAGAAGACTCACAAAGGAAATACAGGAAACTATCTAGAATGTTCTTATTAGGCCGTTGTCTTTGCAGTTTAGTCATTTCACCGTGGAAGTCCCTAATAATCTGTGAGATTAGCAAAGGTTGTATTTCCAGATTTTACTGATTTTCATAAACAAAAGCAAAACTATAGCATCTTACCTACAAATTTAAAAGATTTTTAGGTTTCATTATGTGCTATGTTCTTTAAAACTATCTGCTTTTGAACTAAAGATCAATTATTTGTGGTTTAAAATTCAAACAATGCTTAGTATAAGCCAAATTCTTTAATCGAAAAGCCCAATTTTAATAAGAAAACAATAACTGGGTGTGCTTGATTCTTATTTTCAGGACGAGTGGGGACTTATAAGATACCTTCCCAACTGAAAAAAAAATCTTATTGGGACCTCTCATTATCCACCATAATTCACAGCAAATTTTTTTTTTTTTTTTTTTTTGAGACAGAGCCTCAACCTGTCGCCCTCGGTAGAGAGCGGTAGCATCACAGCTCACAGCAACCTCTAACTCCTGGGCCTAAGTGAGTCTCCTGCCTCCGCCTCCCAAGTAGCTGGGACTACAGGAACCCACCACAATGCCTGGCTATTTTTTGGTTGCAGCCGTCATTGTTGTTTGGCCGGCCGGGCTGGATTCGAACCCGCCAGCTCGGGTAAATGTGGCTGGTGCCTTAGCCGCTTGAGCCAGAGGTGCCGAGCCCAGCAGCAATTTCGATATAAGAGTCTACACATTCATTCTTCTGAAGTATCTTAAATGAATGAATGAATAAAATTTCTTGCATATAAAATGGCAAGTAAAATCTTACAAAAAAAAATTCTAAATAATGGGACATTTAATAGGAGTAAATAATACCAAAGCTTTCAGAAGAAAAAAAAAAACAAAAGAAAAGAAACAAAACACCAAATTAGATCTCTCAAAAACCACCACAAAAGGCTGAGGCAAATAAACCCAAAGTTACGTGCAACCTCATTTCTCTACCATAAACAGTGATTTTTCTGAATGCCAAAATAATGACAATGGCTTGTTTAAGTGACATAACCATGCCTAATACAGACATAGGTAGTGCTTATCTAGGAAGAAAGGTTATAGGGAGCTCCTCTTCCAGCCCTAGGTTCCCAAGCTATAATCCTGTTTATCCAAGGATCCGAAAGCTTTTTCACACTTAAGACATGAAACATACTTTAGATTTTATTTTTAATTTCACACAATGGCAAGAGTACAAAAGCTAATGAACAGAGTTAATGGCTACAGTAAATGTTTCCAAGATCTTTTTGGCAAAAAAATTTAGAGAAAATGTAATTCTTATATCCTTTCTAAAAAATGTAAAAACTTTAGGTTTCTATTAATTTCTATTTGCTCTTACAACTTAAAGACCAAACGGAGTGAGCAAAAAAGCTCAATACTTATAAAAAAAAAAAAAAGAGCAGCAAACAAAATGCATGTAGCATTCATCTTACATTTTGGTCAGCATCACTTGGGAAAATGCAGTTTTCCATCTCAGCAACTTTATTTGTGTAAGCCATTCCTGTTAACTTATTTTCTTCCCCTTTATCATAGTCACTTAAAAGTGGTGCTTTTTAAAGCAGAAAACCTCTGTTATTTGTAAGAATACTGTAGTTGCTCTTTAACATTTTACACGCGGACAGCATTCCCAACCTGACAGCAAACTTCTTGAGAGTGGGAACAGAATTTTATCCTTCTTGTACCCCCACTACCCAGACATCAGGGAGAAAAGACGTAGATGACGCAGTGCCAAGTAGGCATCCAATAAATGTTTGTGGTTCATGGTGACAATCTTAATCTCGTGTCCTTCTGAGACAAGCAACAGAAGACATCTTCAGAGCCAACTACTCTGCTTTTATCAACTTTCTTGTTAATTAGTAGCACATGTTTATTACTCAATGTCTGAATTCTCAAAATTGAATCATTCTTGGAGTATTCCTTCATTTCTAAATGTGTTATAAATGTTGAAATTAATCAGGTCACAATAGCTTTTAATTGTGCTCTGCTGATCCACCTTTGCAAGAATGGTATTATTTGAAATCTTTATAAAACTGCCATTAATTAAACACAAGACAATGTAAGAAAATAATGCCAGCACATAAACCCTAGGCTTATTTGGAATGCAGGCTCATCCCTCACACCTGGTTTATGTTTGCTTCTCCACAAGAGGCGAGAATTCCAGAAATAAAGATACTTCATGTTCCATATTTAAGTTTAAGATCTTTTAGTAACTGGTAGAGCTCAAGTGATGATTTGTATGAAAAGAGGAATTGGGGCCCAAACCTTGATAGTATATCACAGCCAAAGTCAATGCTAGAGCAAACTTTACAGATACTTTTGAGATAAGCATCGACTATAAATTATTTCACTACTACTTCAATTGTTAGTTCCACATTCAATGTGCATAATCAACTAAGAGTTTTGATTTTGTTATTTTTGGATAGTAGGTTGGAATCTACTTCCATAAGGCTTCCTAATCCCCTTTCTATGCTACCAGTCCAGTGGAATGTTCCAGGCAGACTCCAGAGCTTCTGCTGTGCTTTCATTGGTTTACAGTTGCTCATGTGGAATCCATTTGTTACCTGCTGAATCTTCTCTCCAAAGTGATGAAGAAAAAGTACTAAAGGCTCGGCACTCATAACTCAGTGGTTAGGGCGTCAGCCACATGCACCGGGACTGGTTGTGTTCCAACCTGGCCTGGGCCTGCTGAAACAAAAAATAGCCAGGCGCTGAGGCGGGTGCCTGTAGTCCCAGCTATTAGGGAGGCTGAGGCAAGAGAACTTCTTGAGGCCAAGAGTTTGAGGTTTCTGTGATCCATGATGCCACAGCACTCTACCGAGGGCAACATCGTGAGACTATGTCTTAAAAAAAAGAAAGAAAAGAAAAAGTACTAAAGAGAGTAAGATTTACCATGTTTCTTCTGGACATTACCCTCTTATTCAGAGGAAGAAATGTTTTCTTTAAACCTTGTATAGCCACTCAGGTTTTGGTGTTTGCTTTCATCTTTATTGTACCTTGCCACCCCGCTTTCTGTGCTACCGGTCCAGTGGAATGTTCCAGGCAGACTCCAGAGCTTCTGCTGTGCTTTCACTAGTTTACACTTGCTCATGTGGAATCCACTTGTTACCTACTGATTCACATCTCCCCACGTGACCTAACGCTCTTAATTTTCATTCCATTACACTGCACTTTTCATGTATACTTTGAAGCATAATGATTTTAACAATGAAATAGGGGGCACTATCATATTAAAACTCCCTTTCTACTCATTAAATAACCAAACTAACCAGCTACCAAGTAAATACCAACAGTAAACGAAATTGTTTTGTTCCAGGCCAATCCTGGGACTCTCCTGTGTCTTCTTTCAGTTTTTACAGATTTTTGACACAGAAACTGAGTACTTGTCTTAACAATGCTCAGCTACATAATTTATTCACCAGACCCTAAAGCTGAGAATTTCTAAAGTATATTTCAGCTTTTCACAGTTTAAAAAACATCTTTAAGAACGCCTCCTATATGCCAGGCATTTCTTCATAAGTCTTGAACCCATTACCTAAAAGCAATAGAGAACTAGAGCCAAAAGGCCCCATGTTATACAGCAGGAGTGTTCCGTTCTTTTACTCCAAATGTGTTTCTGTTAAATATTTTTAAAAATCTCAACTATTGTTTTAATGTGTTTTGAAAAACAAGTATTGTGACTAAAACAAAGCAGTACTTCAAAGCACTTTTCCCATCTATGCATACTATGAAAAATCACAATTTTAAAGCACTGTTTATTTTCAAAAATACTTTCAAAAGTGTATACTTATTAAAGAAAGGGCTGTAATTTGTGTTTAAAGCCAGGACTATGCTCCAAAAGCAAGCCCTAGTACCACTGCAAATTCAAAACATGCAAATGCACTCACTAGTTCTTTTTTTTTTTCCGTGCCATCTTGAATGCAGTTTGAGTGTTTAAGAAAACACATTTTAAAATTATATATATATATATATATATTTTTTTTTTTTTTGGAGATAGGGTCTTGCTATGTTACCCAAAGACTGTCTTGAACTCCTGAGCTCAAACAGTCCTCCCACCTGAGCCTCCTACGTAGGTGGGATTACAGGCTCAAGCTACAGTGCCTGGCTTCAAAAACCCTAATTTTAAAAACAACAATATACCATGGGGGCTGACTAGTTGTATTACAAAAGCCTTTGTTTTATAAAAGGATTCACAATAATGGATTTTTGAACAGGATGTTTTCTTTAAAAAGGGACATAAAAATACGGTTCAATTTATAATCACTGGACTGCATGCAACTTCTTTGAATGCATTATTTTAAACAACAGGGATTATGCAAATTTGTAAACTAGTTCAAACACACTTTGCATTAGTCAACATATCACAATGTCTGATCTCCTTTCCTCCCAGTACTTTAACTTCAAAGTCTGCACAGGCCAATGTTTGAAAATTAAGCCATGTCATTAACCTGGAAAAAGTTTTTTTGGTTTAATTTGAAGGTGTGAGAAATTACACGACATTACTATAAAATGAAGATCGAAGCTCCCATATGAGCAATCATTTCTTTGGATTTATAAGGCTGGTAAAAATGGTAGGTGAGAAAAATGCCAATGAGAAAGTTAAAATAGCACTAGTATTATTACAAAGCTCTACGAAATATTTTCATTACATTTTTTTCTTAAGCAATTGTCATACTTCACAATTTATGCTCTTTCAGAGATAGAAAACTTCTTCTTTACTAAGGGAACTTAACTTGTATCTAAATGTGAAATTAGAGCTCAAAGTTCTGGACATTAAGGTTTGGATTCCTACATTAAATAAACTTCTCTGCTGTTGCCTGATCATAGAAATTATCTGTGCAATTTACAATTAAGAAACCTAAAAAGGAATGAAAAGCAAAAAAAAAAAAAAAATACAAACCCTAACAAACAAACAAAAAATTCCCTGAAATGTATTTATTTAACTTGTCTTAACACACTCAAATGCATCTCTGACCATGTAACACAATAAATGAGCAAGCTATTTCAGTCCAGGGTCTGTCCAAGTACAAGCCTATAGGATCACACCTTTCTCAAAAGGCAGACACATCTGGAGAAAAAGCAGCTGACAGACAAAGCTAGTCACAATGCAAAGAAAACAAAAGCAAAGAGTTATTTTTAAAATAAGGCACATAATTGTATAGTTTGCAAAACAGATGATAAACAATGATACCATATGATTTATCACAGAACAGAATTTTTTTTAGTTTTGGACAGTTTTCAGTTAAATATTCAGTTGAGAACACAATCTTCGGATCCACTTGATCCACAAAACTACATAATTAGATCCCAGTAAAATATACAAAATATTAAAATAATGATTCTCATTGACAGTAGATCTTCTATAAGAATATAAAATCTATTCTATAGTCCTAAATCTAAATCTAGTATAAAGGAGGAGAAAAAGAAACAATTTGTTACCTCCCCAATTTACAAGTAACGTTTCCTACCCAAAGCTTATTTATATGTCTACACAAGAATAAAACACCCAAAATGCAAACCACATACAAAATTGATATTTTAGTATCACATCTGCACTAGTTTCACCAGAATTAAGAACAGGGGCCTGTTAGCAAAAAACAAGACAAGCCCAGAAAAGTCACTCTCATAACTTCATTTGTCATCGTAACAATATTGAGTCTTCAGTCCCCAACATGGTAAATCTTTCCATTGTTTAGCTCTCTGAGCAATGCTTTGTAGTTTTGCAGTACTGGATCTGAATGCCTTTTGATAAATGTACTTCTAAGTATTGCATGTTTTTTTATTTTACTGTAAGTATATTTTTTTTAAAAAACCAATTTTATAATTGTTTGCAGTTATTATGTAAAAATACAATTGACTTTTGTATATTAATTTTATGTTCTGTAAACCTGCTAAAATTCACTTATTAGTTCCAGCATGTGTTTAGTGGGCTCCTAAGATTTTCTAAACAATAATATGTGACTCCAACAGAAAATGCATAATTAAGTAATTGATTTTGACTTGTGATTTTAAGCTAAGTAAAAATTTAGGTTTATTGTGCCTATAAACATAATTTATTAGGTTTTAAAGAATACTTTATCAGATAATTGAATTACCAGGGAAAATGAATATATTAAATTTATAAAAGAATCTTAAAATGTTTAAAGAAATTTAATTAGGATTTCGTAAAAGCAAATGTTATTCAGAAGTCCTTTAAAAATAATTGCTAATATTTGCAGGACTTATACATTAAAAATAAGATTTACAATTTGCATTCAAACCTTTAAAGAAAAAACAGATGTTATTTTAACAAACTGAATACTAATTTCCAAAATTAAAGGCATCTTGGAATCCTCTTTCTTGCTAAGAAGAAATGTGCTCATTGGCACCAAAATTCTCACTTTTAATAGTTAATACCTGTATACCTACAAATGTGAAAACCCAACACATATCTTTAAAAGCTGAGACAAACCAGTGTCTTTCAAACTGCAGGCTGGGATCTTTCAGTGGGTCGTGGGATCATTTTACTGGGTCAAGACAGCCATTTTCTTTTTAATAGAATAACAAAGAGAATAGAGTGCGCTGTACTTAACGAGGATAAATACCATTTTGTGAAACTTTGGTTTCATTGTTTTACTTGTACATATATACTAGATTGAGATATAAAATGTATTTCTTTCCACAGGTTGCAGTTAAAACTGATAGCAAAACTCTATGACAGATGCCCTAAGGATCACCACCAATATACAATTATTAGTATCTTTTCCTTAAAAATTGCATTTTATTTATTCTCTACAATATACTAACACAATACTTTATGTTCACTGAAGGTTAGCAGCATTAAAACTATTTGGTAAGTAAAAAGGGGGGGCATTTAGGACATCACTCTTCCAGCTAAATGACACAAATAAGTAAAAATATCTTGACAATGCAGATGGTGTCTTCTGTTGCAATGACCTTCACCTTACTTCTACATTAGCTTTCAATGCTGTGGCCACATATGTGGATGGAAATGTGGGAAGACAAAGTTGAGGAAGGAGAGGCAGAGGAGGGCGCCCGTTTGAAGTACTTACATAAATTGGATTTCTAATGAAATGTTTTTGTTGATTAGTAGTTAAGGGATGCGGATTATGAGAGAAAGGATAAAGGAAAGATAGAAGACCTGGCCACTGAAGAGAATATGTACGTAGGGAGACCACAATGTGTATCGGAAGCCCTTAAAGTCTGTTGAACGTAACAGCATAGGTCTTGGAGAAAGGGACAAGAAATGTCTTACTGAGGTCTGACCTTTCCCCCACAGAGAGTCTGTACAAAGGTCTCCAGGGGCAAATGAGCTGTAGCAAGATGTGCTAGAAGCAGCACATGTTTCAGGCTCTCTGTAAAAAAGAAACAATCTCTTGGAGTTGGTAAGAGGAAAAGCTTTCCTCCACTCCCAATGTGGTTGTGGCCATTAGCCTATCTGCCGCATAGGGACCTGGAGACTTAATTTCCTCCTATAGAAACTGTGTCAAACCTTCTATCTGCTCTTGCATCCTGCTTCTAAGTCCTGCTCCTTGTTCCATTAATTGTATCCCAGTTCCTTAGTTTATAAACAGCTTAGGGTTGAGTAAAAGCTAAAAAGTAGCTTAGCTGAAATTATAAGTACCCCCAAAATGATGAGGCATAGTGCTATTCATGCAGGACAAGGCGGCCCTATGACCTGCCACCTTGGCCCTGGCGGTGGACACCTGCTGGGGAGACACTGGCGCCTTGCTGTCTCCTTCCCGTGCTCTTCTGGCTAGTCCATTTCATGGATAGCTCCTTGCTGTCTCCTCCTCCTGCACTTCTGTCTGGCCTATGTCATGTCAGTTTCCAGGGCCTGAGCCTTCATTGGACACTGGCTGTAACTGACGAAGACCCACGACCTAAAAGAGCAAAACAACCACCTCGGATCATATATACAGAGCTCAAAAATAGACCTCAGCCGGACGGAGAGGCAGCAGGAAAGCTTGTTCCTCTCCTGGGTCCTCTCTGCCAGGAAGTTTGGTTCTTGTAGTTGTTGTAATTCTTGTTTTCTGTAAATAAATCCTGACTTACTACTGATCCTGTGGTCCATCCTCGAATCGCAGAGACCAAGAACCTGAAATTCCGGCATCACTATCTTTGTCTAATTTCATGACTATTCCTTTGCTAATCTGAGGATAATGTAGGTAATAAATACTGAGTTAACCCAGAACACAAGGCCTTCACTGTTCCTTGCATTGGGTGGCAATGGACCCCAGGGCCTCCTCGTTTTAAATCCTATTTCGTCTGTTGTTTTTATTTCTTTCATTCTCTCATCTTCTTCAAGCATTAAGAATACCCACCGGTTGTGTAGGAGGCCAGTCCCCTACACATCTATCTGTAAAATAGCAAAATCAGACACACTCTCTCAACACCATTTCCCACCTTTCCAGTTTGTTTAGTTATTCTGTCCACCTGGTTCTCAGAGGCCTCCAATCTTTTGATCCATTCTATGGCATCTTGTTATACTCATCCTCTCTTCAGTTCCTTCCTATCCTAACCGAATTCAGATCCATTCCATTCTTAAGTCTTAAATTCTTGCCCTTCCTCTGCAATGGCCTGACAAGTCCCCAACTCTTGAATAATACAACTACAGTGGCCAGGCTGCCAAAGCAGAATCACATCTGCATGGACTTTATCACCAACAATCTCAACAAGGTCTGGAAATCAACTCTATCCATTCTCTTAGCAGCTACTCAACACATCTGCTCAAATCTCTTATCCTGCTACTTCCCTCTTCACCAGCACCTACTTCAATGGGAAGACAAAACCATCAGGTGACAAAGTCCTCAGCTTACTGCAGGCACACCAGCACATTCATCTTCACTCACACTTAGCTTTCCCTCACCATCTCCTAAGAGAGGAAGGGTCTTGTTCACTAAGGCTAAGCATCCCATCAATGCTCCTGAGCTTTCTTATGCTTTGCCCCTTTTCTCAGAGACTTTGATGTATTGATTCTCACTTTTCTTCCTTATCTTTATTCTTTCCCTGCCCTGACCCCTACTGGCTTCTGAAAATGCTCCCCATCTCCTCCATAAGACTTACCTCTCTAGACAGTGTCTTCAAAATCAAACTTCATATGGTCACTTTTTAATTTTCACTATGTTTTTAAGCTACAATTCCATTGTCACCAAAACTAAAGTGCCAAGATTATCAAAGGAGTCTTCCTTGTAAGGTCCTCTCAGCAAAATCTGTCTCTGCCTGTGCCTCTTGCTTCTTGAAATGCTTCCTGTGGTTTTCTCAGCTTCCTCTCATCTCTCTGGCCTCTACCAGAAATCTTCCTCTGCTTGGTCACCACAGGCTATGGCCTCAGGGCTCTCCTCTGTTCTTCACTCCAGTAGGCATCTCACTGGCTACTGAGGCTCCCACCCACCGACTGTGCTTCCTTAATCTGTGGCTCCTCCCCAAATCCATCTTCAGATGTTCAGACCTATAAGGTCAACTGCCTCCTTGGTGCCTCTATCAAATGCCTCAAAAACATCTTTAACTAAACATGTCAGGAATTGAATTGGACCATTCTTCTCTGCTCCTCCATGTTTGTCATTTCAGAAATAGAGTCAGGTTTGTGTCTGAATCTACACAACTCTCTTTCACTCTTATCTTCATCATACACAAGCAACCACCCAATTCTGTAGGTTCTACCTTCTAAATACCTGTTGCATCCACCCATTCCGTCACCCCCTGTTACCACCCCAGGTCAGGCCACAGCCATCTTCTGCTTAGATGGCTGCATGCACAACCCAGTCCTACCTGGACTCTCTACCTCGACACGCAGAGTAGAAATGACAAATCTGCTGATGTGCTCCAGGGTTTAGAACCTTGTCATGGCCACCCAGCACTTCCAGGAGAGAAATCTAAACTCCTTATCATGATTTACTGCATCTCTACCTACAATGCCCCCCCCCTCCACTAACTCCAGCTATACTCTGAATATGGTCTTTTTCCTGCCTAAAACATTTACTTGGGTTCCCTCTCCTGTTTACAACTTAGACCACTTCATCTAAGAAGCTTTCCCTGACCTAGACCCCCTCCAACTCTGGCCCGAGGACCCTCCTATGTGGACTCAATGCCTCTTCTAGCTCCCTATATGAGACTGACCACACTTTATCAAGTGTGCTGATAATGTCTGTCACCTCCACTAGGCTCTCTGAGGGCTGACGCCTACCGTTAGAAAGAATAATACACCTGCATCAATAAATATATATTAACTAAATGCACTGACAAATTCTTCAAATTTATGTTACTAATTCCTGGATGCCCCCCCCCCATTTCAAATTAAGCCAGCTTTTTTAGAGGTTAAAACCGTCCCATGTTTTTGATCCTTACTCTATCAGCCTCCATACAACTAACATGGTCAACTGACATCAGACAACATGCTATCCAAGTCTGTACTTTTTCTCCATTAGACAGTCTTGTGCATTGCCTCTCATCCCCTCTGCCTTACCTCTACCTCGTCCTCAGGCAGGGAAGGTCTGTCCTTTCAGCTGCCCATCTTTTCAACACAGCAGTCTGGTGTGCACGGAGAGCCTGCCCCATGTTTGTGCTGTACACACTGAAGGTGCAAAGGCATTTACACCCAACGAGACAACAGCAGACAGCAAATAATGGAAGCCAGGAGACAAGTATTTCTGTCACTGGTCCCTGACAAGCCTATTCTGAAATGAACACATCTCAAAAGGACAGAGCTCCAGTCCTTGAAGTGGCCAACTGCAAAATAACACATCCTTCTATATTGCCTTTCCTTCCTTCCCTGGTTCAATCTCCACAGTCCCTACTCCAGCTCCTTACGACCATTTTCTAAATAAATTACCTGAATGCAAACCCATGCTGCAGAATCTGCTTCTAGAGAGAAACCAGGCTAAGACTGTCTCTTCAGCATGAGTACAAGTGCTCAGTACTTTTCTCTGTTTTTCTTATTTTGACAGGGGTTAGAAAATAGGTAACTTTAATTCTTTTCCTACTGTCAACATGTCCTCCTTATTTTCAGACAGTTTTCATTTTATTATCAGTGAATAATCCACAGAAGCACCCACAACTCAAGTCTCCCCTGAGACTTCTATTTCAAAAGAATGGCAGCTAGGAAAATATATTCCTTATAAGAACGGGAATTTTATCTTAGTTTCCATATTTATATTAAAAACATTTTGCTAGCATCACATGAAAGAACACTCTCATAAAATAGACCTTCTCATACCTTCATGTTATAGCTTGCTTATTTTCCTACAAAGAGACTAAATATTAACATCCACAAAAGATAATCTAAACAGTTTAAAAATACCTTGCAGAAAAAATGCAGAGACTCCATTCACATGTTAAACTCGGATGTGAATAATTTAAGAAACCCCTGGATTGTTATATCTGCCTTTTGGTTTGTTCCTCCCATAGCTCACAGACATTGTATTAAATATCAAATGGTGCAGGTTCCAAAAGACAGCAGCAAGTATCCTTTAAGGATTTTTCTTGGTTAGTCTAATTATTCATTTTTTGCTACTATAAAGTCACAGCTGAACCAAGAATATTTATTGGGAATTCATAGGTAGAAAGATGATCAATCAGATGCAGATTATTTTAAGGCTGACAGACAGATAGATTGACAATATCCTGGGATACCATCTTTTGCTACTTTATTTAATTTTTAATCATGAATTGTCAGAGATCTCTATTTATTGGCTAAGCAAAGTTTTAAAACTGTCTACATTTATTGCTGCCTTCCAACATCAGACAATTTTTTTTTTAATTTCAGATTTATTTGTAAACAAGCTGCACAAAGAACATTAATGTTTACAGAATTTTAATACTTTCTGGGTAGTAATGCGGATTCACTACAATAAAGTATCTTTGTAAAGTAGTTACATGCCTTCTCAAAATTTTTAAAGAACAGGACCTAGACCTAGATCAGAGTATTATAAGAACTCTATCATCATCATCAATAATGATAATCTTGTGTTTATATTAAAGTATCTGAAAAAGCACTGCCCTCAAACCCTGACACACAGGAGAACACTCCACCTGTAAGATGTTTAATGCTTAGAATTAAGACATCATAAAGCTTCCTAATGTACAAAAACAGGACTCCTAAACAGCCTACAGCTTCGTCAGGTGTGACAGTACAAAGACTGAGCAATGGCTCTTCTACATTAAAATTCACATTTTCATATATTTTACTATCTCTGAAACCCACATGTGTATCTTACAACTGATAAAGTCATAATCAAGTTGGCACACTTTTTCTTAGTGGTACATGGAATAAAAAACTCAAAATGATACCTTATATTCAACAGAGTATTATAGTTCAGTCAATGCAAACAGCAGATATGGGATCTATTTTTATTATTTAACTGGCATTTTGGACAATTCCCTCCTAAAAAAGTGTCAGTTTTTTTATTGCAAGCAAACAAAGCAGCCCTCTACGATGCTACACCAACAGGTAGAATTCATATTTGCAGATACGTTCTAAAGCATCCGATTTTTGAGCTTGCTGAAATGAGCTTACTGAAATAATGTTTATTATTTATTACATTATTAAATTTTAAAACTGAGTTACTATAAAAAGAATTGATTATCTTGAATTTTTAAAAATCCATTCCATTAGAAAAGAGAAAGGGGATCGAAAGGGATCAGAGAAGTATTTCCTTACTAGCTAAATGGAAATCTTACATTTGCTTTTCAAACCTTTTAAATAATATTTGAGTCTGCCTCTGGCTCCAGCAGTTTTTAGTTGTTGGCTTACTGCTCAGGCATGGCTTACTGAGAAAAGACCGGGTGGTAAAAATTTATAAAATAGTATGTTTTGAAATTTCTCAGTAAGACTTGATTTAATATACTCTTAAAAAAACAGACCAGCGACTGACAGCTGTCAAGTTGATGCCGGAATGTCAGGCTCTTGGTCTCTGAGATTCGAAGAAGGAATCGACGGACCACAAGAGTAGTGGTAAGTCAGAATTTATTTACAAGAAAGGAAAATTACAAGTATAAGAAAAACCAGACCTCCAGGCAAAGAGGACCCAGGAAAGAAACAATCTCTCTTGTTCCCTCTCTGAGGTCCCGCCGAGGTCTGCTTGGAGAGGAACAAGCTCTCCTGTTCTCTCTCTCTGACGTCCTGCGGAGATCTGCTTGAAGAGGAATAAGCTCTCCTGTTCTCTCTCTAACGTCCTGTGAGGGTCCGCTTCTGAGCTCTTTGCTCAGGGGTTTATATAGTCCCAGGGAGTTGTTTTGACGGAACTTCTTAGGGCGTGGGTCTTCGTCAGTTACAGCCAGCTGTCCAATGAAGACCCAGGCCCTGGAAACTGACATGATATTGACCAGTCA
>CAUYRH010129239.1:0-26244 GCA_963574655.1 Perodicticus potto
CGCCAAACAACAATGACGGCTGCAACCAAACAATGGCCGGGCGTTGTGGCGGGCGCCTGTAGTCCCACCTTGGGAGGTGGAGGCAGGAGAATTGCTTGAGCCCAGGAATTGGAGGTTGCTGTGAGCTGTGATGCCACAGCACTCTATCCAGGGTGACAGCTTGAGGCTCTGTCTCAAAAAAAAAACAAAAAAACAAACAAAAACTAACAAGTAGAACATGCAAGAAAATTAGTACATGATTGTTCCTACAGGTCTTAACATGATTCGACTTTTTATCCTGACACTGGGAAAAGAAGATTTTGATAGGAAGAATGTCAGCTCAGGTTCCAATGAACATGACCATCACAGATTGTACAAGGTCATTTTCTAGGACTGTGCTAGCTGTGTTTTCTGGCAATGGTTTATTAGCCTGTCCCTCAACACTGTCATATATTACACCAACAGCTGTGGAGATGTTCCCCTTACTGCATATGTGTGAACTGGGAATGGTTCCATTTCTACAATAACTGGGGCTGTAGCAACAGCTCTAGAGCTTAACCAAACACGTCTCACCACTGATAGGGCACTCTGTCCCCAGGCAAAGAAATGATGAGGACAACCCCAAAGGCAACCACAGCAAAATTAATGAAGGAGACCTAAAAAAATTAAAAAGCTTTTCAACAGCCAAGGAAATAATCAACAGTGAATAGATAACCTACAGGATGGGAGAAAAGTATTTGCAAGCTACACATCTGATATAGGGCCGGCAGCAAGAGTCTACAAAGAATTCAAAGAAATCGGCAAGAAAAAAAAATCCCACTAAAAAGTGGGCAAAAGACATGAACAGAAGCTTTCCAAAAGAATATGGACTAATTAATGGCCAATAAATAGATGAAAAGATGCTCTAATCATCAGGGGAATGCAAACCAAAACCACGGTGAGGTATCACTTGGCTCCAGTGAGAACGGCTTTTACCAAAAAAATCCCCAAACAACAGATACCGGCATGGATGCAGACAGAAAGGAACACGAACACTCTGCAGGCGGAACTGCAAACTAGTACAGACAGCCTCTACGGAAAGTTGTGTCAAGATTCCTCAAAGCACTAAAAGTAGAACTACCATTCGTTCTACAATCCCACTATTGGTATTCACACAAAGGAAAAGAACTCATTTTATCAAAAAGACATGTGGATTGAATGTTTATAGCAGCACAATTCACAATCACAAAAATGTGGAACCAACCCAAGTGCCCATCACTACATAAGTGAGTTAATAAAATGTGGTGCACGTGTGCCACGGACTACTACTCAGTCATAAAAACAATGGTGAAACATTAGCTTCTGTAACAATCCGGATGGAACCGGAGACCATTCGTTAAGTGAAGTTTCCCGGAAACGGAAAAACAAGCACCACACGTACTCACTATTAAATTGGAACTAACTGATCAGTACCCATGTGCACATTTTTAGTAGTAAACTCAACAGAAAGCAAGCAGGTGGGAGGGGACTCCAGGGGAGGGACAAACTCAGATCTACAGTGCACACTGTTCAGGTGAGGGGGCACTTACAACTTTGACTCAAACTGTACAAAAGCAATTCATGCAACCAAAACATCTGTACCCATGCCTTCCCTATGACAGTCTGGTCTCAGATGGGTCCTGCTGCCCTCAACCTTTCTCTTTAAAAAGTGGTAAAAGCCTGAAATTCAGGGCGGAACTGCCTGACATGTTTAAAGGGCACTTTCTGTAAGAAGCTGAAATACTTGAGGTACACTCCAAGTCCTCACCCCTGGTTAATATGTAGCTCCATTTTAGAACATCACTCTGAAGTGAAAAGTTAATGAGTGCTTGGAAGACTGGTAAGTTAACCAAAATTTTGCACGCACCAGAAGATATGACCAAAGCATAGTTACAAAGTGATAATGGAGATGTGTCTCTTTAAACATTGGTTTTTGACGCTTCAGACTCTTAGTTCTTTTATACCAAAAAATTAACTATAAAGTTTAATCAGGGTTTATTAAAAAAATCCAAATGAATCAAGATTAGTAATTCTTGCTGATCTTTTAGAAATAACTTTTCTGTGCCAGGCACAGTGGCTCATGCCTGTAATCCTAGCACTCCGGGAGGCTGAGGTAGACAGGATCCCTTGAGCTTAGGAGTTCCAGACCAGCCTGAACAACATCCAGACCCCTATCTGCTAAAAACAGAAAAACTAGCCAGGCGAGGTGGCAGGCACCTGTAGTCCCAGCTACTGGGGAGGCTGAGGCAGGAGGATCACTTGAGTCCAGGAGTTTGAGGTTACTGTTAGCTATGACACCACAGCTCTACGAAGGGTGACAAAGTGAGACTCTATCTCAAAAAAAAGAAAAATAGAAAGAAAGAATTATGATGCAAGTATATAATTCAGTTTTATTTCAGTATTATCACAGTAGCTAGTGTTGGAGTAAATGTATCATTTCATTTCAAATGGATGAAAAGTTAAATAAACTCAGAATGAAAAAAAATCTTAAATATACTTAAATTTAAAAAACTTAAATATAAATATTTTGAGACTACCTTAAAAAAAAATCTAAATATATTAGGCGGCGCCTGTGGCTCAAAGGAGTAGGGCGCCAGCCCCCATATGCCGAAGGTGGTGGGTTCAAACCCAGCCCCGGCCAAAAAAAAACTGCAAAAACAAAACAAAACAAAAATCTAAATATAGAATTACCATATGATCCAGAAATTCCAATCCTGGTATGTATCCTAGAGAACTGAAAACAAGCACACTCATACTTGTGAGTGTTCGTGAGGCAGGATTCATGATGCTTAACCAACTGAGATGTCCATCAGTGGATATCTGGAGCAACCCTAAGATCTGTAACTGGATACATGGCCAATACACACGTGCAGACAACAGAGTATTATACCACCATACAATGGAATTAAAATACTCAAAGGGGATAAACCCCAAAATGTCATGCTAAGTGAAAGAAACCAGACACAAAATGTCACATATTGTATGATTTCACTTAGGTAAATGTCTAGAACAGGAAAATTCATGGAGACAGAAAAGAGATCAGAAGTTACCACGATGGGTAAAGAGGCAATGGAATGTGATTTACTTATGGGTTTACGATGTTTTCGTGGGCTGGTAAAAATGTCTTGGAACTAGCTGGGTGTTGTGGTGGGTGCCTGTTGTCTCAGCTACTAGGGAGGCTGAGACAAGAGAATCACTTTAAGTCCAAAAGTTTGAGGTTTTCTATTTTTTTTTTGAGACTGAGTCTTACTATGTTGCCCTCAGTAGAGTGCTGTGGCATCACAGCTCACAGCAACCTCAAACTCTTGGGCTCAAATCATTTTCTTGCCTCAGCCTCCCAGCAGCTGCGACTACAGGCATTTGCCACAACACCTGGCTGTTTTTTTATTATTATTGTTGTCCTTGTTGTTTAGAAGGCTCTGGCTAGGTTCAAACTCACCAGCTCTGGTGCATGTGGCTGGCACCCTAATCACTGAGCTGCGGGTGCCGAGCCCAAGAGTTTGAGGTTGTTGTGAGCTGTGACACCACAGCACTCCACCCAGGGAGACAAATGTCTCCCCCCAAAATTATATTAAATTAAATTAAAATTAAAAAAAGAAACAAATTTCTCCAAGGATGCAGAAATGGCTAGTAAACACATAAAAAGACATTCTTCAGGGATGACTAACCTTTTTCTTTTCTGCTGCACACTGGACAATAAGAATTGTTCCATATATAAAATACACAAACTCTAAAGAGTGTGGATAAGCAAAAAAAAAAAAAAAAGAAGAAGAAGAAGAAAGAAAGAAAAAAGTCTATGCATACTTTTCATAGTTTTCAACACCACAGTTAAGCAAAAAAAGTATTCACAAAATTAGCCTGTGGCCACAGACCACACAGGCTGCAGACTGGACACCCTGCTTACAGACAACGCGAATCAAAAACACTGAGAGAAACCACTTCATCCCTGCATGATGCCCGTCGCCTAAAAGATAACATGATGGGGGAGGGGTTTGGGTTTTTTTTTTTTTTGAGACAGAGTCTCATTTGTCACCTTTGGTAGAGTGCCACAGTGTCACAGCCCACAGCAACCTCAAACTCTTGGGCTCAAGTGATCTTCCTGCCTAAGCATCCCAAGTAGCTGGGACCACGGGCACCTGCTCCAACACAGGGCTTTTTTTAGAGACAGGATCTCACTCTTGTTCAGGCTGGTCTCAAACTCCTGAGCTTAGGAAATCCACTAGCCCCAGCCTTCCAAAGTGCTGGAATTACAGGCGTGAGTCACTTGCCTGGCGATAACATCACTGTTAAAAGAGGATGAAGAGAAATCAGAACCCTCCCTCATACAACGTGCACGAAATGTGAATGGAAGATAGTCTGCCAGGTCCTCAACAGGGTAAACACACGTGACCACCTTCGAACATAGAGTACTGAAAACCTATATCCACACAAAACCTGTACACAATTATTATTCTTATTTTTAGAGACAGTGTCTCACTTTATTGCCCTCAGTAGAGTGCTGTGGCATCACAGTTCACAGCAATTGCCAACTCTTGGGCTTAGGCAATTCTCTTGCCTCAGCCTCCCAAGTAGCTGGGACTATAGGCACCCGCCATAATGCCTAGCTATTTTTTTTGTTGTCGTTGTTGCAGTTTGGCCGGGGCTGGGTTCGAACCCGCCACCCTCGGTATATGGGGCTGGTGCCCTACCCACTGATCCACAGGTGCTGCCCTGTACACAAATATTCTTAATAGCACTGCTCAGCTTCAAGGCGGAAACAATCCACATCCATCAAATGATGAACAAACAGAGGCCAGGCACGATGGTTTACGCCTAAAATCCCAGCACTCTGGGAGGCCAAGAAGGGAGGATTGCTTGAGGCTGGGAGTTGAAGATCAGCCTGTGCAAAAAAGGGAGGTCTTGTGTCTACAAAAACAATTTCTTTTTAAAGCCAGGCATGTTGGCACATGCCCCATGCTTGTAATCCCAACCACTCAGGAAGGTGAGGCAGGAGGATCACTTGAGCCAGGAGTTCAAGGCTACAGTGAGCTATGATCACTCCACTGTACTCCAGCCTGAGCGACTGAGCAAGGCTCAATCTCAGAAAGAAAAAAGATGGATGAACAAAGAAAATGCACTCGATCAAGTTTGATTCTATTTATAGGAAATGTCTAGGATAAGTAAATCTGTAGAGATAAAAACAGATTAGTAGTTGCTTGTGACAAGGGGGATATGGGGTGATACAGAGTACACATTTACAAAAAACGTTTTGAGTTACACAATAGCATGTATGAGGAAAAATTATGTCTAAATGTATAAACCTTACAAATATAGTGGACAAAAGGCGATGGACACAGAGGGGGCTATGCCATATGATGCCATGTATATGAAGGTCAAGAACAGACAAACTTCTCTACAGTAATGGCAGTGAGAATTACTTTCGTTCCCTTTGTAGTCAATACCCTTCCATCCCGCTTGGGAGGGTAAGGACTACAAAGGAAAGAAAGATACTTCCGGGAACTGGAAATGTTCTGTATCTTCATCAGGTTGATGATTACACGGGTCTGTGTATGTAGAAATTTATCCAGCTGAACATTTAAGATTTGAATATTTGACTATATTATAACCCAATATAATTTTCTTCTTTTTTGAGACAGAGTCTTACTTTGTCACCCTCAGTAGAGTGCCGTGGCATCACAGCTCACAGCAATCTCAAACTCTTATGCTCAAGTGATTCTCTTGCCTCAGCCTCCCAAGTAGCTGGGACTACAGGCACCCGCCACAACACTTAGCTACTTTTTCTATTTTTATTTTATTTATTTATTTATTTATTTATTTATTTATTTATTTATTTATTTATTTATTTATATATTTATTTGAGAAAGAGTTACCCTCAGTAGAGTACTGTAACATCACAGCTCACAGCAACCTCCAACTCTTGGGCTTAAGCGATTCTCTTGCCTCAGCCGCCCAAGTAGCTGGGACTACAGGCGGCTGCCACAATGCTCGGCTATTTTTTGTTGCAGTTGTCATTGTTATTTAGTTGGCCTTGGCCAGGTTCAAACCCACCAGCCTGGGTATTATGTGGCTGGCATCTTAACCACTGGGCTATGGGCGCTGAGCCAGGTTTTCTATTTTTAGCAGAGATGGGCTCTCACTCTTGCTCAGGCTGGTCTCAAACTCCTGAGCTTGAGCAATCCATCTGCCTCAGCCTCCCAGAGTATTAGGATTACAGGCATGAAGCCACCTCGTCCAGTCCAAGATAAATTTTTTAAACAGCACATCCAACTCAAAAAGGTTCCTAGATTGAACCAATCTGAGTTTAGAACTGCATATTACAGGCGCAGTGGCTCATGCCTGTAATCCTAGCACTCTGGGAGGCCAAGGTGGGTGCAATCTCTGAGCTCATGGGTTCTAGACTGAGCCAGAGTGAGACCTCATTTCTAAATACATCCAGGAGTTGTGGCCGCAGCTCGTAGTTCCAGCTACTTGGGAGGCTGAGGCAAGAGAATTACTTGAGCCCAAGAGTTTGAGGTTGCTATGAGCTACAAGATCACAGCACTCTACAGAGGGCGACAAAGTGAGGCTCTGTTTCAAAAAAAAAGGACTGCATAACAGCTGCAAACAACTGATAATTATCCTCTACCCACCAGGCTCAACCATGAGTGAAGTACAGACAGTCCCTGATTTAATGATGGTTCACCTTAAGGCTTTTTTTTTTTTTCACCTTAAGACTTTTTTAACTTTACAATGGTACAAAAGAAAAACACACTCAGTACGCTCCTCAAATTTTTGAGTTTTGGGAGGTCTATTGGGATTGAACCTCACTGTAAGGCAAGCAGCATCTACACTCAGCTAAGAGGCACTGGAGGTGGCTGAATGTCCCCTCTTCTGGGCTACCTGATGCCCAGTGCTGATCTAGGCTCTACTGACTTTGGAGTAAACTGTAATAGAGAGAAAGTTGAAGGAAATGAGCTGGTTGCCCAAGATCAGTCTGAAAAGATTTAGAAAATCCTTTTAAGACAGGATTACAGATTCTGTAGATATTATCAGCTTCTGCCATATGCTAAGATAAAGTAAAAGTATGTGCAGCATTAACTGACTCAATTATTATAGGTCTATGTTAAACAACCCCTTTAATCAGTTTTTCTCTGTTGCTTTTATTTTACGCTTCAGTTTATTACAGGATATTCACTTGACATATTTTTTCAGTGTATTTATTTTTCACTGTTAATGACCACTATATTTTCTAATATTTTCAGTAGAATTAAGACTATTTCACTGTATGTGTATACTTGTTAGCTTTGCAAATAGTACACTTACATTTTAATGTGTGTAAGAAGCAGTATTTCACAGCAATATAAATACATGGCTTATCAGCTACCATTCTCATATTGTGAGCCCAGAGCAGACATTACCAAGGAATCAAGGCCCTCTAGCATGGCGCCTTGATATTTAGAGAACCGTCAAGAAAATGATCCAAAAAGCCTCTGGCCAGGTTCAGTGGCTCACACCTGTAATCTCAGCACTTTGGAAGGCAGAGACAGGAGAATAGCTTGAGGTCAGCAGTTCAAGACGAGCTCTCACCCCTGTCTACAGAACAAAAAATTAGCCAGCCATGGTGGTACATGCCTATAGTCCCAGCTACAAGTGGCTAAGGCGGGAAGATTGCCTGAGCTGAGGCGTTTGAGGTTGCATGAGCTATGACCACACCACTGCACCCTAGCCTAGTTGACAGAATAAGACTCTGCCCTTAAAGAAAAAAAACATTTATTGTTTGAGACAGTCAGTATGTCTACCTTGATACAGTGCTGTGGTGTCACAGCTCACAGCAATCTCAAACTCTTAGACTCAAGTGATTCTCTTGCCTCAGCCTCCCAAGTAGCTGGGGCTATAGGCTCCTGCCAACTGCCCAGCTATTTTTCTGTTGCAGTTGTCATTGTTGTTTAGCTGGCCTGGGCTGGGTTTGAACCCACCAGCTTCGGTAGTATGAGGTGGGCACCATAACCACTGTGCTATGGGTGGCCAAGTCTAAACAAATTTTTTAAAACAGCAAAATAAAAAATAAAACCTATCTGCTACTACGAAAGATAACAGCATAGCCACATTATAAAATGTTCTTTCCATGGTCACAGGCAACACTGGTTTTATGTAATGGTTTCCATTTCTTTTTTCAATTTCTAAGGGTCTCATTACTATATTTTCTATTTCAGAATTTGTGCTAATGACTTCAGGGATAACTAAATAAGCCCTAAACATCATGGTATTATTTCAGCTAATTACAGCTTTGGGAATAAATAGCTGCTAAAAAACTACATTCAACAAAATACTCTTCCACCTGTTAAAGTCCAAAATGAAATATAGGTTCAGTTATTTTCCTCAAAACATTATCACATATGACATGGCTGGCTAAGGTGGATGACAGCCTTACTCTCCTATAGTTCACAAAATAAAGCCACTTTAAAAAGTGTATTGAAAAGTAAAGACGTGAATCAATGGTGATTAGACAAACAGAACAAAACAAAATATTAAAAATTTTACAATTGTTCTTTAAAATTGCTCTTTATTATTACGTATACATTTTTAGTGACAGGGTCTTGCTCTGTCTTAGCGCCTTTGGGGCACTCAGGGTGGAGTGCTATGGTGTGATCATCATAGCTCACTGTAGCCTCAAACTCCTGGGCTGGAAGCAATCCTCTTACCTTGGCCTCCCAAGTAGCTAGAACTACAGGTGTGTGTGACCAAGCCCAGCTAATTTTTGAATTTTTTTGTAGCAGAGAGTTGGGGGGAGTGGGTGGGTGGTCTCAAACTCCTGGCCTCAAGCAATCTTCCCTCCTAGGATTACAGGCTTCACTCAAGCTTCAGGTGTTGCACCAGGCCTATAATTATTCTTTTTAAAAATTTTTATGTTCCTATAATTATTCTTACTACAATAAAACCTTGGCTATTTTCTCCATATGGAAAAATTCTATATCACTTCCTGGCTTTTTGAATTCTTCTATTCTTCTGTGTGTACATATATATATTTGCCTAAGAATAAAAAAACTGGAGTTCACATGAAAGCATGAGAGCTTTGGGGTGTAGACTGCAGTTCAAAGGTCTTTTGATATACTCACTAATTATCAGTTCTGTTTAGGGTAAGAGAGGACGATAGAGAGTTGCCTCTCAATTATTCGACTCAAATAGATAGACCATAAACTGTATTTCACATTAAACTTTCACTATTCATGGTTCCACTCAAAACTGCAATCCCACAATTATTAACACTAATTACTCTTTTTTTTGACAGAGTCTCATTGTTGCCCAGGCTTGAGGGCCATGAAGAAAGCCTAGCTCGGGGTGGCATCTGTGGCTCAGTGAGTAGGGCGCCGGCCCCATACACCAAGGGTGGCAGGTTCAAACCCGGCCCTGGCCAAACTGCAGCAACAAAAAAACAGCTGGGCATTGTGGAGGGCGCCTGTAGTCCCAGCTACTCGAGAGGCTGAGGCAAGAAAATCACCTAAGTCCAAGAGCTGGAGGTTGCTGTGAGCTGTGACACCACAGCATTCTACCAAGGGTGACAAAGTGAGACTCTGTCTCTAAAAAAAAAAGAAAAGAAAGCCTAGCTCATGGCTGGGCATGGTGGCTCATGCCTGTAACCCTAGTATTTTGGGAGGCTGAGGCAGGTAGACTGCTTGAGCTCACGAGTTCAAGACCAGCCTGAGCAAAAAGCAAGAACCCGTCTCTACTACAAACAGAAAAACTGAGGCCAGAGGATCACTTTAGCCCAAGAGTTGCTGGAAGTTGCTGTGAGCTATGACACCATAGCACTCTACCCAGGGCGACAACTTGAGACTCTGTCTAAAAAGAAAAAAAAAGAAAAGAAAGCCTAGCTCACACAATTTCAAACTCTTGGGTTCAAGCAATCCTCCTAACTCAGGCTCCTGCTAGGTGGGACCACATGTACCTGCCACGATGCCCAGCTAATTTTCCTATTTTTCATAGAGATGTGGTGTTGATCTTGTTCAGGCTTGTTTCAAACTCCTGAGCTCAAAGGATCCTCCCAAAGTGCTGGGATTACAGGTTTGAATGGCTGCATCTAGCCTTAATTACTCATTTCTATGTTCTTCTTTCTCCTAACAATAGGCTGCTACTTTTATTGTTGTTGTTTTTTTTTTTGAGACAGCCTCAAGCTGTCACCCTGGATAGAGAGCTGTGGCAACATAGCTCACAGCAACCTCCAATTCCTGGGCTCAAGCGAGTCTCTTGCCTCCACCTCCCAAGTAGCTGGGACTACAACGCCTGGCCATTTTTTGGTTGTAGCCGTCATTGTTGTTTGGCCAGCCCAGGCTGGATTCGAACCCGCCAGCTCAGGTGTACATGGCTGGCGCCTTAGCCCGTTGAGCTACAGGCGCTTGAGCCAGGCTGCTACTTTTAACTACTTTTGTTATGTTTTAACCATATACACGCCCCAATATACCCCAAATCTTTAGCCAACTGCTCCAATCCAACGGAATCACCCAAGAAAGTGCCCATTTGGCTCGGCACCTGTGGCTCAAGCGGCTAAGGCAGCAGTCACATACACCTGAGCTGGCGGGTTCAAATCTAGCCCGGGCCCGCCAAACAACGATGACTGCAACCAAAAAATAGCCGGGCGTTATGGCAGGCGCCTGTAATCCCAGCTACTTGGGAAGGTGGAGGCAGGAGAATCCCTTGAGCCCAGGAGTTGGAGGTTGCTGTGAGCTGTGATGCCATAGCACTCTACCGAGGGTGACAGCTTGAGGCTGTCTCAAGAAAAAAAAAAAAAAACAAGAAAGTGCCCTTTTATAATAGAAGATATTTAAAAAAAGAAAGAATAAAAATGTAAAACATAATTCTACATGCATGAAAGACACAAAGATTCAATATGGGCTATGTCTTCAGTGAGCCTACAATCTAGGAAGAGAAACAAAACATGAATATACCATTATACAAATCAAAATTTAAGCACTACACCCACACCTTTAATCCTAGCACTCTGGGAGCCAGAGGCAGGATTACTTGAATACAGGAGTATGAGGTTGCTGTGAGTTAGGCTGATGCCATGGTACTCTAGCCTGGGCAACAGAGACTCTGCCTTCAAAAAAAAAAAAAAAAGGCAGGGTGTGGTGGCTCATGCATGTAATACTGGAACTCTGGGAGGAACAAGAGAATCATTTGAGGTTAGGAGCTCAAGACCAGCCTCAATAAGACTAAGATTACAAGTGTTAGCCACCTTACCCAGCTCTTATAATCTTATATACAAAAAATCCTATGAAAGCTACAAAAATAAAAATTCTAAGAGCTAATAAGTGAGGTCAGCAAGATAGCAGAATATAAGAACGAAACACACACCAAAAAGTATATTTCTATACATCAGCAATCAACAATATAAAAATGAAACAATACAACAATTCCACTTATAATAGCAACCAAAAGAATAAAGATACAGAGAGGAATAAATTCAACGAAGTGAGTGAAAGATTTGTACGAGGTAAATTAAAACTACAAAACATCACTGAATGAAATTAAAGACCTAAACAATACACAAAATCCCACCTAACTTTGTGGCAAACACTGGCACACTAAAATTCATATGGAAATGTAAGAAATGGCCAGGCGAGGTGGCTCGGTCTGTAATCCCAGCACTCTTGGGAGGCTGAAGTGAGTGGATTGCTTGAGCTCAGGAGTTCAAACCCAGCCTGAGCAAGAGCAAGACCCCATCTCTACTAAAAATAGAAAACCTAAGTATATGGTGGTGGGCGTCTATAGTCCTAGCTACTCAGGAGGCTGACATAAGAGGATCTCTTAAACCCAAGAGACTGGGATTGCTGTAAGCTATAACGATACCATGGCACTATCTCCAGGTGACAGAGTAAAACCCTGTCAAAAAAAAAAATAAGGAAAGAGGGTGGGGCCTGTGGCTCAAGGAGTAGGGTGCCGGCCCCATATACCAGAGGGGGAGGGTTCAAACCTGGCCCTGACCAAAAACTGCAAAAAAAAAAGGAAAGAAAGGAAAAGAAGTACAAAAACCTAGGAGAGCCAAAGCATTTCGATCAAGAAAAACAAAGAGAGAGGACTCGTATTTCAAAAATTAGGACAAAGCCATATTATAAACTTTGTGGTACAAATCAATGGATTAGACTGAAAGTACATTACATTTAGGGTCAATTGATTTTTTTTTTTTTTTTTTGTAGAGACAGAGTCTCACTTTATTACCCTCGGTGGAGTGCCGTGGCGTCACACAGCTCACAGCAACCTCCAACTCCTGGGCTTAGGCGATTCTCTTGCCTCAGCCTCCCGAGTAGCTGGGACTACAGGCGCCCGCCACAACGCCCGGCTACTTCTCTCTTTTGCAGTTTGGCCAGGGCCGGTTTGAAGCCGCCACCTTCAGTATATGGGGCCGGCGCCCTACTCGATGAGCCACAGGCGCCGCCCAGGTCAATTGATTTTTGACAAAGGCACTAAGATAATTCATAGGAAAAGAATAGCCTTCCTAACAAATGTAGCTGGATAACTCACACCATACATAAAAATTAACTCAATATATATCAAAGACCTAAATTCAAGAGCTAAACTTATAAAACAGAATTAAAAAAGTATAAAATTTCATGACCTTGGATTAGGAAACGATTTATTAGCTACAATACCAAAAGCACAAATAACCAAAGGAAAAAGATAAATTGGAATTCATCAGGATTAAAAACTGTTGTGCTGCAAAACACACTATCAAGAGGGTGAGAAGACACCCCACACACCAGGAGACAACATTCGCAAATCACGTAACTGGTCAGAGTCCAGTTTCCAGACTTTGTAAGGAATTCTTACAAATCTAACAAAAGACAACTCGATTTTTTTAACAGCAGAGGATTTACACAGATATTTTTCCAAATAAAATATACAAACAGCATATGAGAAGATGCTCAACATCATTAGCCATGAGGAAATGCAACGCAAAACCACAATGGGACACCACTTCACACACTAGTGTACAGCAATCATAAAAAAGAACGTAACAAGCATTAATGACAGGGAGGAATCGGAACCTTCACAGACTGCTGGTAGAAATGTAAAATGGTGCAGCCACTGTAAAAAACCATCTGGGAGCTCTTGAAAGGATTAAACAGAGTTACCATTAACCCGGCAATTCTATACCTAGCTATATTCCCTAGGGAACTAAAAACACCTGTCCATGCAAAAACTTTATATACAAATGTATAGAGTAGCATTATTCATAATAGCTAAAACATGTTAATAACCCAAATGTTTATCAATTGATGAATGTATTTTTTTATATGTGAACTTTTTTAAAGGGATTGCGTATCATTATGTTGCCCTGGCTAGACTTAAAACCCTGGGCTCAAAAGATCCTCCCACCTAAACCACCCAAGTAGCTGAGATTTCAGGTACAAACCTAGATAAAAATGTGGATTATTGCTGGGCACAGTGGCTCATGCTTATAATCCTAGCACTCTGGGAGGCTGAGGCAGGTGGACTGCTTGAGCTCAGGAGTTCAAGATCAGCCTGAGCAAAATCAAGACCCCATCTCTAAAAACAGCCAGGCATTGTGGCAGGTGCCTGTAGTCTCAGCTACTTGGGAGGTTGAGGCAAGAGAATCACTTGAGCGCAAGAGTTTGAGGTTGCTGTGAGCTATGATGCCAGGGCACTCTACCAAGAGTGACAAAGTAAGACTATCTTCAAAAAAAAAGTGGATTATTATTTGGCAATAAAAAGAAAGCAATAATGACAAATATTACAACATTAGACGAGCCTGAAAAACATTGTTAAGTAAAAAAGGCCAGATGCAAAATAGCAAATATTATCTGATTACATTTGCATGACATATCCAAAATAAGTAAATCCACAGAAACAGAGATTAGCGGTTGTCAGGTAAGGGAATGAATAGTCTGCTAATAGATGTGAGGTTTCTTTTTGGGATGTTGAAAATATTCTGGAATTAAGATAGTGGTGACGATTGCATAACTTTGTGAATTTACTAAAAACTACTGAATGATATAAAGGAGTGAATTTTTTGGCATGTGAACCTTATCTTAATAAAGACAGTACCCTATCCATTCAGTTTGGCTATTCAAGATTTTAGTTATCTGTATTCAACCACCATCCATAAATAGATGAGTACAGTACAATATATTAACAGCGATCACATTCATATAGCTTCATTACAGTATATCGTAATCACTTGTTATATTTTATTATAGTTGTTAATCTCTTACTGTGCCTAATGAATGAAACTTTCATTTTTTTTATTTTTACATATGCAGGTGTTTATTAGGTTTCCACTTTTTGCCTTCACAGAATTAAAAAGACTTAAAATTTAATAATAATAACAGTGTCTAAGATAAGGAGTAGAAACAAAAACCTCGAAAAGAATGAACGAACATAAATACATTCGAATGAATTAAACGTCATCACAGGTATGTACATATAAGATCACTTAAGGCCAGGAGTTTGAAACTAGCCTGAACTCTCTAAAACTCTCTAAAAAAGTTTTAAAAATCAGACAGTTGTGGTGGCATGTACCTATAGTTCCAGCTACTCAGGAGGCAGAGGCAGGAAGATTGCGCCACTGCATTCCAGCCTGAGACCGGATGGTGGCAAAGCAGAACCTATCTCTAAAAAAACCAACCAAACAAACCCTAATAATATAGCCCAACGCCTCATTTTTAAGAAAATTTAGGGTTTTTCTACTACTTAATCAAAATGTATCTCTCTTCAGTTTTCCTCCAGTTCTGCAATTTTTAAACAACATTCATATTTTGCCTGAGTTCCAAACGTAATCACCAAATTAAACAAAATCCCCAAAATCTCTCAATGTGAAAAGCATCTGAGTAAAAGATAAATCATGTATCTATAGCACAACATCTGTTTGACAAGCCTCCAAATAAATCCCTCAGTTGGCTCCCTGCCTTTCAACTGATTTTCTTTTGAGGGAAGAGGGAACACCTAATCCCTTATTCAGAATGCCTTATGTTGCTACTATTTCTCTTATCAGAATCAACCAATTCTTCCCCAGGACCTGCTCTGAAATGTTAACTACCCTGGAAAGCTCTCAGTTGAAGACTGTCTCTACTAACATTACACCAGATCGCAGGTATCCAATACCCAAAGCAACTTAATGAGGAATTTGCAATTTTAATATGTTCTGGAAACAGGAGTTGAAAAATGATAAATTTAAGATTAGGAAGAAAATTCAAGTTTTAAAAAAAGAATGTATCTTATTACTGCACGAATTAGGAAAGTAAGAACATTACTTTTCAAATACAGTTTTAAGGTACGTAAACATTAAACCTTTGACTTCACAAGCAGAATTTCCATGACCCTGTTTCCATTTCATTACTGAAACTAATGGTACCTACCCGGTATCCCCCAATCCATGAAGGAAAATCACCTAGAAGAGAAGAGGAAAAATTAATAAACAATGCCGAAATAAGCCCACACATAATTATTACACACTATGTTTGCTTAGGGTTGAAAACGGAATGAAGGTTTTGAAAAGCTACAAGAGAAATTACACAACACTATTCGGCAGGTTAATCGCCACAGACCTTTTTTAAATGGCAAACACAGGAATCAACTTCTCTCTAGTTCCTCGGCTAATAACCAACGTGGGGGTTTAGCCCTTAGAGGTCCCAGTTAGGCATCCTGAGGTGCAAATTTTATTCCAAGAAAAAGTCTCTTTCACGTCAAACCACGAAGTCTCACCAATCCTGCAGAATTTTTCCATAACAAAAAGGAGCTTCCGGGGGCGAAAAATAAGTTTAAGTTTTCATAGACAAGTTTCCTTAAAAATAAGACACTACATCTTCGAACTTCTTTCATTTAGAGCCAGAGTGCAGGGTAAGACAATAAAGCGATTCTCCCGCGGACTGAGATGTCACAGGCGGTCTGGCCGCCACCGCCCGTCCCTCCCAGCTGGGCCGGGGGTCCCGGCGACCTGCTCCCTCCGCAATGCAGGGGCCCCGGGGGTCCCGGCGACGCGCTCCCTCCGCAATGCAGGGGACCCCGGGGCTGCCGACGGCTCGCGACCCCAGCGCGGCCCGCGCCGCCCGCCCGCCCGCACCTCCGCCCACCTGCACCTCCGCCCGGGGGGACACCGGCCTGCGGCGCCCACCTCGGCGCGAGGGGCAGGCGCCGGCGGCGGGCCCGGTGGGCCCCTCTGAGTCCCGGGCTCCGCCACTCACCGCAGCAGTGGCCTTCCGGGCAGCAGGCACGATGGCAGGTAGCGGAGCAGACATGATATTGCCGCACATACGTCGGCTCGGCCGATAGCGTTAGCGGAAGGGACAACTGGCGCCCGGCCGCGGCCCAAGGGCGTGCGAGCGGCAAGTCCCGGCCGGCCCCACCGGGCGCGCGCTCAGGCGCGTGCGCGCCAACGCGGCGCCGCGAGGCCCCACGCCGGCTCCGCGCGCCCCCGCAACAGGGCCCCGCCCGCCGCGCCGCCCCGCCCCCCGCGCGTCACAATGCCCCGCCTCCGCCCTCCGCCCGCGCAGGCTGCTCGGATCGACCTCCTCCTCCCGCCTCCGGCCCCTGGACCGCGCCTGCTCCGCGCGGCGGCCCCCCGGCGTCGGTCTGTTGGCTACACTGGGTGGCGGCTGAGCCCTGGGTCCTGTCTTAGCCCTCCGCTCCCATCTCGCTGTAGTGAGGAGACAGGTCATTTGTATCTCAGCCTTGCTGAGGTACATTTCTACCTGGTCATTTGTATCTCAGCCCAGATATCCCACTGTCTCCTCTGGCTGGCCTCTCCTCCTTTGTAAAAGTCAGGCTGGACTGGGAGAGGCCAGTAGAACTTTTCTGTATTTTCGTTTGGGGCTAAACCAGTGTGTGGATTTGGGGTCAATTTTCCTTCTTTAAGCTTTAGTTGGAAAGGAGAACATTCAGTTGTCACTAAGAATCTAACTCCTCTAAATTGGGAGACAATACTTACCAATGTAAGCAGGAGACTAGATGGCCTCCCTTCTGCGTTGGTGGCTCTACTTTTAAAATACAGTTTATTCAAGGCCGGATAAGGTGGCTCACGCCGGTAATCCTAGCTCTCCGGGAGACCGAGGCAGGTGGATTGCCCGAGATCAAGAGTTGGAGACCCCGTCTCTAAAAATAGCCTGGCTTTGTGGAGGGCGGCTGAATCCCAGCTACTCAGGAGGCTGAGGCACGAGGATGGCTTGAGCCCAAGATTTTGAGTTTGCTGTGAGCTATGACCCTATGACACTCTACCCAACGCCACAGGTTGAGACTCTGTACCAGAAAGAAAAAAAAAGATTCCAGAGACTTTAAATTTGTGTCTTTTTTTTTTTTTTTTGTAGAGACAAAGTTTCACTTTTATCCTTCTCAGTAGAGTGCAGTGGCGTCACAGCTCACAGCAAACTCCAACTCCTGGGCTTAGGGGGTACTCTTGCCTCAGCCTCCTGAGTAGCTGGGACTACAAGCGCCCGCCACAACGCCCGGCTATTTTTCTGTTTTTGCAGTTCGGCCGAGGCCGGGCTTGAACCTGCCAACTTCGGCATATGGGGCCAGCACCCTACTCGATGAGCCACAGGCGCTGTCCCAATATATACACATTTTAAAAAAGGAAAAAATATTAAAATTGTTTAATATTTTAATATTGTTTTAATATTTAAAATTTGTTCAATATTAAAAGTTTACTTCTGGGTAATAATGGAACTTTTGCATGGAGAGAGTATGCCCTTTTATCTCTCTCTCTTCTTCAAAATAGAAGAGTGCTTTAACAGTTACAGAAAAGCAACTATGGGAAAAAAAGGAATTTTTGCAGAATCAATTGCTAAAATTTTGAGACAAGAACAATCGTAGTAATAGCAGCAAGTCCTTCAGAATCCTATGATTTATAGGGTCTAGAACCAACAGTGGAAAGAAAAAACACAATGCTAGGATATAACAACAGAGGGATGCAATGAATAAGTACTTGGACCAAAAGCCAAATGCCCAAAGGATAAAAGTTAGTACTCAGGTGCCTCAGACATTGACAGATGAGCGAAACCCATGCATGTTGAATGGTGTGAAGAAATGCTGGTCAGATTCCTTGGAAGCAAGTTGACATGCCTTTCTGACACTGTTACAGGTGATGAAACCTGGATTTACCAGTTTGATGGAGTGTGAAGTGTGAGTCAACAATGCGGATTTTTCTTGATGGAAATCAACCAATAAAAGTGAAGTAACCCCCCCCCCCCAAAAGTTTACTTCTGCAACTACAAGAAACACAAGATAAAAGAAAACAAATATTATTGGCATTTATTGAGTATTACAATTTTAATTGTTTTTTCCTTTCTTAAAATGTTTATCCATTTTTGTGGCACTCTCTGTACATATTCACTATATCTAGAATCCTAGAAGACTATATTTTTTCCCAGTATTTTAAAGATATTTTTACACTGTCTTCTGAGTAGCTGGGACTAAAGGAGTTCGCCACAACCACCAGTCATTTTTTTAGAGACAGGGTCTCGCCCTTGCTAAGGCTGGTCTCAGACTCATGAGCTCAGGCAGTCCACCTGCTTTGGCCTCCCAGAGTGCTAGGATTACAGGTGCCACCTCTGTGGTTCTTATCTTTGTTCTTTTTTTTTTTTTTGGAGATAGCATCTCAATCTGTCACCCTGGGTAGAGTGCCTGCACCCCCCCCCCACTTTTTTTTGAGAACGAGTCTCAGTCTGTTGCCTTATGCTAGAGTGCTGTGGCGTCATAGCTCACAGCAACCTCAAACTCTTGGGTTAAAGCCATCCTCTTGCTTCAGCCTCCCAAGTAGCTGGGACTATAGGCACCCCCCAGCTATTTTTAGAGACAGGGTCCTGCTCTTGCTCTGGCTGGTCTGGAACTCCTGAGCTCAAGTGATTCACCCACCTCGGCCTCCCAGAGTGCTAGGATTACAGGCATGAGCTACCATGCCCAGCCTCTAAAATTGCTTATTACTGAGTTTAAGCAATATGACAATGATGTGCTATTATGGACTAAAGTACTGTATCCTCCCCAAATTCTTACATTGAAATCCTACCATCCAACATGCTGTATTAAGTGGTGAAGCTTTAGGGCACTGGAGATCTTATGAATGGAATCAGTGTCCTTAAAAAAGGAACTGCAGAGAGCTTTCCAGCTTTCTTTCTGCCAACATGAAATCAGCTGTTTGCAACCTGGAAGAGGGCCCTGGCCAGAACCTGACTGTGCTGCTGGACTTTGATCTTGGACCTTTTGCCACTGTGGAAAATAAGTGTTTGCTGTTTACACCACTTAGTTTATGATAATTCGTTAGCCTAAATTTATTAAGACATATGCCTTGGCATAGGTTTTATTTTTTTTTTTCATTTCTCCTGCTTATGGTTTATTCAGCTTTTTGGAAATGTAGGTAATTAGATTTGGGAAATTTTCAGCCATTATTCCTGAAAAATAATTTTTTTTTTTTTAATACAGAGTCTCACTCTGTAATTTTGGCTAGAGTGCAGAAACACATGGGGTCAAGCTATCCTCCTGCCTCAGCCTATGGAGTAGCTGGAACTACAGGTCCGTCACCATGCCCAGCTAATTTTCCTGTTTTTAGTAGAGAGGTGGTCTCACTCTTGCTCAGGCTGGTTTCAGACTCCAGAACTCAAGCAGTCCTCCTGTGGCCCCCTAGAGTGCTGGTGATACAGGACAAGTGGCATCCCAGCCAGCTCGTGGAGCTGGGGTTGGGGGCACAGACCTGCTGCCTCTGCCTTGGTGATGTTGGTGTGGTAGCAGCAAGCAGCGGAACCAGAAGGCTGGAGGGTGAGCCGGGGGCCCCATGTCCTAGGCCTGGGAATGAAAGGGATTGTAGCCATTCATTTGCCACCCAGACATATCCCAGACACGATGTCCCACGATGTCAGGCTAAATGTAACAACTGAGGGCCCCATGCCATTATATATACCCCTAGACAAAGAGCCTACGGACAGACAGGGAGAGAGACAGCACTTTTCTCTCCTGACTTGAGTTTTCTCTCTGCCAGGAGCTCTGGCACTTCTGTATTTTCTGTAAATAAATCCTGTCTTCACTGATCTGTGATCCACGGATTCATTCTTTAAATCACTGAGACCAAGAACCTACTAGAGTGAAATTCCAGTATCATATTCTCCAAATTTATTAATCTTTTTTATGACAGTGTTTAATGTGCTGGTAATCTTTTTTTTTTTTTCTTTTCTCTTGTGCTGGTAATCTTCAGATTGCTTTTCTTCTCAGACATTTACATCTCTATTGTGGATTTTTTTTTTCTTTTAAATAGACAAAATGGCTCTGCGCCTGTGGCTCAACGGGCTAAGGCGCCAGCCACGTACACCTGAGCTGGCGGGTTTGAATCCAGCCTGGCCCGCCAAACAACAATGACGGCTGCAACCAAAACATGGCCGGGCATTGTGGCGGGCGCCTGTAGTCCCAGCTACTTGGGAGGTGGAGGCAAGAGACTCGCTTGAGCCCAGGAATTGGAGGTTGATGTGAGTTGTGATGCAACGGCACCCTATCCAAGGGTGACAGCTTGAGGCTCTTGGAAAAAAAAAAAATTGACAAAATGTGTGTGTGTGTGTTTAAGACAGTCTTTCTTTGTTGCCTGGGCTAGAGTGCAGTGGCGTCATCATAGTTCACCGCAACCTCAAACTCCCAGTCTCAAGGCTGGGTTTGGTGGCTCACACCTGTAATTGCAGCACTCTGGGAAGAAAAGGCAGGTGGATTGCTTGAAGTCAGGAGTTCGAGACCAGCCTGAGCAAAAGCAAGACTCCATTTCCAAAAAAAAATAGCCGATTGTTGTGGTACCTGTAGTCCCAGCTACTCAGGAGGCTGAGGCAGGAGGATTGCTTGAGTCCAGGAGTTTGAGGGTGCCGAGAGCTAAGCTGGTGGTATGTCACTCTATCCTGGACCAGAGTGGGAGACTCGTCTCAAGAAAAAAAAAAAAAAACTGCCCAATCTCAATTAATCCTGTTTCCTGAGTAGCTGGGATTACAAGTGTGCCACCATGCCTAGCTCTTTTTATTTTTAGTAGAGATGGGGTCTTGCTAAGTTGCTCAGGCTAGTTTTGAACTGCTGGCCTCAAGTGATCCTCCTGCCTCATCCTCCCAAAATGCTAGGATTATAGGCCTGGGCCACTGTGTCCAGCCAGTGTGTGTGTGTGTTTTATTGTGGTAGAACCACGTTGTAACATTAACTTTGCCATCTTAAACATTTTTAAGTGTACACTTCAGTAGTGTTACATATATTCACATTGCTGTAAAATAGATTTTACATTTAAATAGTTTACTGTTTTAAACTGCACATGAAGTTTATGGACACCCTTTATTTCCCCTTAAATGTTCATTCTATTTTTTTTTTTTTTTTTTTTTTTTTGAGACAGAGTCTTAAGCTGTCACCCTGAGTAGAATGCTGTGGCATCACAGCTCAGAGCAACTTCCGACTCCTGGGCTCAAGCGATTCTCCTGCCTCCGCCTCTCAAGTAGCTGGGACTACAGGTGCCTGCCACAACACCCGGTTATTTTGGTTGCAGCCGTCATTATTGTTTGGTGGGCCCAGGCCAGATTCGAACCCGCCAGCTCAGATGTATGTGGCTGGCACCTTAGCCGCTTGAGCCACAGGCACCGAGCCTCATTCTACTTTCTTGAACATATACTGTCTTAACATTCTTTTTATTTTTCTTTTTCCTTTTTGACAGTCTCACTGTTGCCCAGGGTAGTGTGCCAATGGCATCATAGCTCACAGGGACCTCAAACTCCTGGGTTCAAGTGATCCTCTTGCCGCAGCCTCCCGAATAGCTGGGAGTACAGGCATATACCACCATGCCCAGCTAGTTTTTCTATTTTTAGTAGACACAGGATCTTACCCTTGCTCAGGCTAGTCTTGAACTCCTGAGCTCAAGTGATCCATTCACCTCAACCTCACAAAGTGCTGGGATTATAAGTGTGAACCACTGTATCTGGCTATTTTAACAATTTTGACCACTATTTCTATCACTTCTATAATTTGAGGGTCTATTAAAATTGAGTGATTTCTTTTTCTTTTCATTATTGGTCTTATATTCTTGTTTCTTTTTTTAAGTGGCAATTTTTTACTGAATGTCAGATGTTGTAAATTTTCACTTTGTTTATTAATGAAGTTTTTGTATCTTTTAAAAATACATATTTTGGAGTCTGGAGTGTGGTGACTCATGCCTATGCTTTGGGAGGATGAGGCAGAGGATCATTTGAGGCTAGGAGTTTGAGACCAGCCTATGCAACATAGTGAGATCTTGTCTCTACAAAAAATAAAAATATTAGCCAGGTGTGGTGATGGGTGTTTACAGTCCCAGTTATTCAGGAGGCTGAGGCAGGAGGATCCCTTGAGCTCAGGAGTTTGAGGTGGCAGTAAGCTATGGTGAAGCCACTGCACTCTAGCCAGGGCAATAGAGACCCTGTTTCAAGTAAAAAAAAAAATCATATATACACACACATACTTTTGAATATGTGAATTGTATTTACAACTACTATGTGAATTGTATTTAACTTATGCTAGTTTTGAGCCTGGGGCCTTGTGAAGCATATATAACTCATGTCTCATGATCTATCTTGATCTAATAAAACACTATGGCCCCAAGGAAAACATTTTTCCTGGCCAGGTGTGGTGGCTCATGCCTGAGGAATGTGTGGCATTGAATGTGTAGAAGTGAATGTGCTAATCACAGAATTAGCCTGTCCTTGGCCCCATTGTAAAAATGCCTTGTTTGGGGTGCATGGTAAAAATTCAGTAATAATCTAGTAACTGAAATTCCTTTCCTTTTCCTGTTCACATTCCTGCCAAGATATTAAGATACTATGTAATAAAAGTGTTGTCTCACTTAGGAAGAAGATGAGATGGGGAGGCTATGTGTGTGATTGGTTTTGTTGGTTTTTAAGCTCAAAACCAGATGATTACGTTGATCAGACTTGTCATTTTCAAGTATATTATTATGAATTATTTGGGTTCATGCAAAGCATCTTATCTAATAATTCTCTTCCTTCTGTTATACCTGAAGCAAGTGGAATAGAGAAACACCAGCATACTGAGTCCAAATTAAGTAAGGGTCCTTTACTGATTGGCAGGGCCAAGAGCTGGCTCATGCCTCAAAGTCTCTTGACCCCCTAGAAGCAGGGGGGAAAACCTTTTATAAGGGGGTTAGGTAGGGAGGGGGAATGCAAGCTGAATTTCACAAGAGCCAACACCTGGAAAGGGGACTGCTTACAAGGGGGAGCTGAGTTTTTTGCAGTTATTACTAAACTTTTGTCAGCTGAGCTTCCTCTCTTAAAGGGGGAGTGTTGAAAGCCCTTAGCAAGATGGAATTAGGGCATAACCCTCTCTCCCTCCCTTTTTTAGAGACAGGGTCTCTCTCTCTGTTGCTTAGGCTGGCGTTGGCATGCAGGGGCTACATCATAACTCACTGTAATCTAACTCCTGGCCTCAAGAGATCCTCCTGCCTTGGCCTCCCAAAAGGCTGAAATTCCAGGAGTGAGCCACCATACCCTGTATTACCTATTGAATTTATTGCTTTTTATTTTCATTCCCTACTCCCATTCTGTTTACCCAGATAATATTTTTTTAATAATGAGCAGAGGAATTAATATATATTAATAGACTACGAGGCCATGATGTAGATGGGGGAAGATTATTTGGGAGTGTGTGAGGCCTTCCCAAGGGACTTCAAATTGTATTATCTTTATGGTTTTCATCTCATTCTTTTTATGTATTGATTCAGTAGTCATTATTAACTAGAGATGGGCCTTAAATAGTGGAGATAAATGTCTTCTTACTATAAGGTCTTCAAGCATGTGGTTGTGTAATAAACGTTACTTACGTGATCACGAGGATTATGATGTGAAACTTCCACAGACTTAAGGTAGGATTATTGACTTATGGACCACACATCCTTAATTTACATTCTTAGAACATAGATGAAACTCACTGAATTATTTTGACAGTTTTGTGTTTAATTAACATGTTGGAAACGAGATAAACAAACATCACCTACAATTAACTGTAAACATTATTATTCCCACTATTATTAACTGATGACCACCAGTAAGTAACACTACATAACTCACACAACTTCTAATTGCAAGAAGAGCAACATATTATTTTATATTTCCTGTGTCTTATTCAATAAAAATTTTTTCCACGGTAAGAAACATTATTGCTATTAACACTCAATCAAAAATGCATTACTTAGGGCGGTGCCTGTGGCTCAGCGAGTAGGATGCTGGCCCCATATACTGAGTGTGGCGGGTACGAACCCGGCCCCAGCCAAACTGCAACAAAAAATAGCCGGGCGTTGTGGCGGGCACCTGTAGTCCCAGCTACTCGGGAGGCTGAGGCAAGAGAATCGCCTAAGCCCAAGAGCTGGAGGTTGCTGTGAGCTGTGACACTATAGCATTCTACCGAGGGTGACAAAGTGAGACTCTGTCTCTAAAAAAAAAAAAAATAAAGAAATAAAAATAAAGAAAGCATTACTTAATGCAAACAATATTCTCTAGGTAGAGGGAAAAAACTATCTTTCTGTAGGATTATAATAGGTTTGCAATTATATTTCACAATTTTCTTCCCAAGCCTATGAAAGTTGTAATAAAATTTCAGCAGCAATGTAAGGCAAAAAAAAGTTTTAAAAAGATGAAAATTATTTTGTACTTCCAAATAGAGTCTGGATCTTTCATATTTTTTTTTTTTTTGAGACAGAGCCTCAAGCTGTTGCCCTGGGTAGAGTGCTGTGGCATCACAGCTCACAGCAACCTCAAACTCCTGAGCTCGAGCAATTCTCCTGCCTCTGCCTCCCAAGTAGCTGGGACTATGGGTGCCTGCCACAACACCTGGCTATTTTTTTGGTTGCAGCTGTCATTGTTGTTTGGTGGGCCCGGGCTAGATTCGAACCTGCCAGCTCAGATGTATGTGGCTGGCGTCTGAGCCGCTTGAACCACAGGCACCTAGCCTCTTTCATATCATTTTATAGAACTATTATATCTACATATCTAGATTTTTCTTGTATTTTTTGCTACATACGAAGCCTACTTTTTTTTTTTTTTTTTAAGAGACCAGGTTTTGCTCTGTCATCCAGGCTGGAGTGCAGTGGCACAATCATAGCTCACTGTAACCTGGAACTCCAGCAATCTTCCTGCCTTAGCCTTCCAATAGCTAGGGCAACAGGTGCACCCCCAACCCTATCTAACTTAATTTTTTTTTACCCTGCAAACATTTTAATGATTATTGTTGAGCATACATTTAGGAAATTCTTTACTTCAAACTGCAACCAAGTTAAATAAATGCTTATAATATACAAAGAAAGTAAAAAATATGGATCGTTTAATGAATTTGCATGTCATCCTTGCCCAAGGGACATGCTAATCTCTGTATTGTTCCAATTTTAGTACATGTGCTGCCAAAGTGAGTACCCTAGCTAACTTAATTACTTGCCGAAGCAAGTACCCTAGCTAACTTAATTTTTTTGTGTGTATGTGGCTTGTCTCACTAGGTTGCTCAGGCTGTTCTCAAGCCATTCTCCTGCCCCAGCCTCTCATAGAGATGGGATTACAAGTGTGGGTTACTGTGCCTGCAACCATTCAATTCAGAAAACTGTTCAATTTTGGAAACTCCTAGTAGATTTCAAACTTAGGAGCAAGATCACATTTGATTTCATCTATACATATTCCTAATTGGTTGAGTGTCTTGCTCATAAATACTGCTTGAAGAAAAAAACCGACTACTTTTGCTTCGGATTATCTTACACTTCATTTAAAGTAACTTCAAGAAGGTGTTGTTAAAGTTTGGAGACCTTCACAACTTGTCTCATCTTCACTATCTGTGATTACTGGTAAGAACTACCAAGAACTCCCTAGCAATACAGTGAAAGATCACAAGATTATTAAAAAGTCTTTTCTACATTAACCCCAAGACAAAAATAGACCTCCCAGTCTATAAAACGTAGTAACATCTACCTCTAGAATGGTTGTAAACAGAATAAGGCTAACTCACAGCGGACAGCACTCAGAATGGCGCTTACACAAATTGTCAGTGAAGTTAGTAACTAAGTGATTCACTCAAAACCATAGATACACAAGGGATTAGAGCTCACCCTCTAATGTTATTCAACGTTTGGTCTTAGGCATTTCAATAGCTGAACTCTGGGTATTATTTTTATTTTTCATTTTAATTTTTATTAAATCGTAGCTGTGTACATCAGTGCAATCATGGGGCACAATGTGCTGACTTCATATACAATCTGAAATATTTTCATCAAACTGTTTAACATAGCCTTCA
>CAUYRH010129244.1:0-10339 GCA_963574655.1 Perodicticus potto
GAGTTGATAATTAAAATCTACAGAGAAGTCAAATTAATCAACAAAAAAAGAGCAAACAATCCCATCTACCACTGGGCAAGAGATGTGAACAGAAACTTCTCTGAGGAAGACAGACAAATGGCTAACAAACATATGAATAAATGCTCATTGTCCCTAATCATCAGAGAAATGAAAATCAAAGCTACCTTGAGATACCACCTAACCCCAATGAGAATGGCCCACATCACAAAGTCTCAAAGGGCATGGATGTGGAGAGAAGGGAGCATTTTTACATTGCTAGTGGGACTGCAAACTAATACAACCTTTTTTGGAAGGAAGTATGAAGAATCCTCAAAGAACTCAAATTAGACCTCCCATTTGATCCTGCAATCTTGTTACTAGGCATCTACCCAGAAGGAAAAAAAAAAAAAATCATTTCATCATGAAGACATTTGCAATAGACCGTTCATTGCAGCTTAATTTATAATCGCAAAAATGTGGAAACAACCTATATGCCCAACAACCTATGGTGTATGTATACCATGGAATACTATGCAGCCATTAAAAAAGATGGAGACTTTACATCTTTTGTATTAACCTGGATGGAGTTGGAACACAGTCTTCTTAGTAAAATATACAAGAAAGGCGGAGCAAGTATCCAACGTACTCAGTACTCAGTAATATGAAGCCAGTAGATAAACTAATGCATACTCACATAAGAGAAAAATTCAAATCAATTCAAGGTAGGGGGCAGGAGAATGAGGGAGCACGGAGAGGGGAGGAGAGAGGGTGAAGGATGTGCTCCCACTTAATGGGCATAATGTTGGGGGTTATGACACACCTTTGGGGGGCAGGAGACAATTATAAGAGGGACTATACCTAAAAAAAATGCAACCATTGTAACCTAATTCTTCATACTCTCAAATTAACCTGAAATAATTTTTTAAATGCCTTTCAGAATATTCTGCAGTAAATGTAAAACTAGTTGTGTTGGTCTATTTTGTATTACAATCTATGGTGAAGGCCTCATGGGTTAATGTCAAAATAAAGATCAATGGATGGGGCGGTGCCTGTGTCTCAAAGCAGTGGAGCACCGGCCCCATATGGCAGAGGTGGCTGGTTCAAACCCAGCCCTGGGCAAAAACCGCAAAAAAAAAAAAAAATTAATGGATGAATTCTAAAAGGGACCAAAACCTATTTTGTCTAGGTCTGGAGATTTGATCATGTAGTTCAATTGAATGAAAAGAAATCGTTGTACAACAGTCTCCCCAAAATATTTATTCCTTACAATTATGTTTTGGTTAAGAGTTAGGCAGTCTCTTCAGGCTAGTGTTTCACAGGCACCAGCAATGTTTCCAAATAGTATCTTTATGTCTTTTTTTTTTTTTTTTATTGTTTTGGATTCACTGAGCGTACAAAAACTTCGGTTGACCTGATGGCAAGGTTACTTTATGTCTTTTTTTTTTTTTTTAGACAGAGTCTCAAGCTGTGAACCTGGGTAGAGTGCCACGTCATCATAGCTCACCACAGCAACCTCCAACTCGGGTTCAGGCGATCCACTCGCCTCAGACGGGGGTTCGCTTTTGTTCGGGCTGGTCGCAAACGTCTGAGCTCAAGCAATCCATCTGCCTGGGCCTCCCAGAGTGCTAGGATTACGGACGTGAGCCACCGTGCCTGGCCATTACTTTACGTCCTCAAAGAAGATACCTTCGGACATCATCATTTCATCATCGTTCTGGAACTTTGCCGATCCCGTGACTAAACAGGAAGCCATTTTACAATCCCCACGACAGCGGATCATGGAGCGCCCTGAGGTACTGCTCCTCGATTCCTCACACAGTGATTCAACAGTGACGACTACGACAGCAGACATAGTTATCGATGAAGAGCCCCAAATTCGTGGTGCCTGTGGAGCTGAAAGTGCCAGTGTCGGCACTGCTGATACCGCCCAAGAAGAAGGCGTCCAGTTACCTGACAGCCAAGGCAAGGAAATTCCCGACGGCCGAGACGCCCCAGTTCCTGTCAGCGAAGGCGCTCCAAATGATGCCGGCAATGGAGCCCAAGCTGCTGCTGAAACTCCAGGCAACTTACCAGAAGGGAAGCGTAAGTGTTTTTTAAGGTTTTTGTTTGTTTGTTCTTTCTCTGTCTCTCTCTCTCCGTTTTTTTTTTTTTTTTGAGACAAGTCTCAGTATGTCGCCCTCGGTAGAGCGCCGTGGCGTCAAAGCTCACAGCAACCTCAAACTCTTGGGCTTAAACTCTTGCCTCAGCCTCCCAAGTAGCTGGGACTACAGGTGCCGCCACAAAGCCTGGCTTTTTCTTTTTCATTGTTGCTTTTTGTTTTTTAGTTGCAGTTGTCGTTGTGTAGCTGGCCCAGGCTGCGTTTGAACCGCCGGCCTCGTTGTATGTGGCTGGCGCTCTAACCACTGTGCCACGGCCGCCGAGCCAGTTCTCCTTTTTTTCCCAAGGATTTTCTTTGGAAGTGTGTTGGAACCCCAACCCCCCTTTCGGCAAGCCCCCTTTCAGAGCGGCTCTGACCCTTTACGAAGATGTAAAATAGTGACTGTGCTGAGAAGAGGGGAGCGATTAATCATGCTAGACTACTTTGGGCGCGGGTTGTAGTTATTAAGTGGGTTTACGCGGCGGTGTATTTGTCACTATGTGACACGGTTGCCTCACCAAGGGACAAATTGTCCAATCTAACGGCTTTGAGGAGCAATTACATGTGTCAGGGCTTTTGCAGCTATCACTGTCTATTGGTAACAGCCCTGGCCCAGGAGATCGCCTCTGTGTAACGATAACTTGTTTTGGAACGTCGGTTTTGCTTCCTGAGCTCGGTGACCCGTCGCGTGCTCTCCCAGCTCGGCCTTTCAAATGTTCCCGCCCCACCACGTGGCGAGCCCTCGAGGCTGCCGGTCTGTGGGTTCTGCTGGGCGGCCGGGGAGGCGTGGCGGGGAGGGGAGGGGCGGGCGCGGGCTGCTCCTACCTGTCCCTGTCCCTGCCCCGGCCGCCACAGAACCCGCAGGGCAGAGACGCGGCTCCCAGCCCGCACAGGCTTTCCGATGGCGGCGCGACAACTCGGAGGAGCAGGTGAGTCTTCCCCGGACCGGGTCAGCGCGGTGGGACAGCACTCCCCACCGCCCTCCCTAGCCTGCCTGCACCTTGAGGCGCGAAGGTTGTGCCCCATTTGGCCCCGAGGTTAGGTTTTCAAGGGAAATGGGATCAAAGCCCAGGAACTAACTGAACTTTCTCCTTGGAAGCTTAGAGCCCCAGGGATAAGGATGCAGTGGGTCACTGTCTCTAATTTGGACCCAGAGGCTGTGAACTTGAACAAGTACCAATTTAAGCTTGTGTTGACTTGCACTGTCTGGAGCATGCTGCCAGAAGCCCTCCAGCTAGTTATAATTCCCCCAATTGTAATTGAGGTAAATTGAGATGAAGGTGGAGCGAATGGTGGAGAGTGGTCCTATTAATTTACTTTGGTATCAAAGAGTGCTTGCTGGAAAAGAAGTTGATTTTTTTTTTCTATAGTAAACACCATACAACCAGTTCTTTGGGCAAATGCAGGTAAAACATTTTTAAAAAATAATTAAAACTCATTTCAACCAAGGTTAGCCACCTTGTCTCCCACAGGAACTTGTATCAGCTCTGTGTACAAGCTTTGGGTAAAAAATAATTAAAACTCTTATCAACCAAGGTTAGCCATCTTCTCTCCCACAGGACCTTGCATCAGCTCTGTGTACAAGCAACTACTTTGAAATAGTTTCAGTTCTTAAATTCTTTCCTTGATAAAAGAAGAGTTGCCAAAAAATCTTTGCAATGAACAAAATGCCCTAGTCTTAGTTCTGCTGAGAAATCTAAAAGTTACTACTGATCTGATAAAATCTTGCTTAGCAGCTAGTTGTTCAAATAATCTGTGTTTCCCACCCTTGTGTTAGTTACTCTGTTCTGTTCCTTAGGCAGTGTGCCCAGCTCCCGAATTGTTGTTTCACTGATTTATTTTAATTAACTTTTTTCTTACACTCACATTTTATTTTTGTATTTCTATGTATATGTATGCACGTGTGCATATGCATTTAGAACTGTATGAAGCAAGAAGAAATAACTACCACAAGGCGGCACCTGTGGCTCAGAGGAGTAAGGTGCCCACCCCATATGCCGAAGGTGGCAGGTTCAAACCCACTTCCGGCCAAAAACTGCAAAAAAAAAAAAAAAAAAAAAAAAGGAAAAAGAAAGAACTACCACAAATAATGCAAACACCCCCTATCTGAGGTTGTCTGCTTTTCCACAGCTGACTTCTTTGTGTTTTCTGTGCCTTTTTGATAATTTCTGAAGTTATACTAAAGGATAGAAATCATAACTTCTAAATGATTTCACCCTAATAGGCTCCCATGTATAACACTTATATATGTTTAAAAAAAAGGTTCCAGTGTTTTTAATTGAGATTCAAATTTAAAACTTAGAGTCCAGTTAATGGTTTATAGACTATTAGGGACTGTACCTGAACTGGAGCTTCTACTCTAACTCAAGGTATAAGGTCTTATAACTTGGGGCTCAGCGCCTGTGGCTCAACGGGCTAAGGCGCCAGCCACGTACACCTGAGCTGGCGGGTTCGAATCCAGCCCGGGCCCGCCAAACAACAATGATGGCTGCAACCAAAAAATGGCCGGGCGTTGTGGCGGGCGCCTGCAGTCCCAGCTCCTTGGGAGGTGGAGGCAGGAGACTCGCTTAAGCCCAGGAGTTGGAGGTTGCTGTGAGCTGTGATGCCACGGCACTCTATCCAACTCTATCCAGGGTGACAGCTTGAGGCTCTGTCTCAAAAAAAAAAAAAAAAAAAAAAAGGTCTTATAACTTGGGAGTGTAGCATAGTCAGATTTCATATATGTACTTTTTTTTCCAACCTTTGAGAAAAATCTTCCTCAGAAGAAGTGTGGACCCTAATAGCCAAAATACAAGCTACTACAAATTCATCCCAAATAGATGGAAAGTATGGTTAAAGACTAACATGGTATCTAGCAGTCCTGCTTCTGAGTATATATTCTAAGCACTTGAAATCAGTATGTCAAAGAGATATGTCCACGCACATTTTCATTGTAGCATTATTCACAATAGCCAAGTTATGAAATCAATCTAGGTGTTCATCAGTGGGTATAGGAATAAAGAATATGTAGTATATATACACAATGGAATATTATTCAGCCTTTAAAAAGAATGAAATTCTGTCATTTGCAGTAACATGGATGAATCTGGAGAACATTAGGTGAAATAAGCCAATCAGAGGAAGAAAAAAAAATCACATATTCTCACTTACATATGGAATCTAAAACAGTCAAAGTCAGAAGCAGAGAGTAGAATAGTGGTCCCAGAGGTTGGAGGATTGGGGTAATGGGGAGATGCTGGTCAAAGGGTAGAAAGTTGCAGTAGGACGGGAAAAGTAATAAGTATTTAAGATGATAAATATGCAGATTAGCTTGATTCAATCGTTTCTCCCAGTATGCTTGTCATAACATTGCTACATACCCTCATAATTATATACAGTTATAATTTGTCAAATAAAGATTAACTAGGAAGAGATTATTCACTTTACCGAATTTCTTTCTTTCTCTCTCTCTTTCTTTCTTTCCTTTCTCTGTCTCTCTTTCTTTTTTTTTTTGCGACAGAGTCTCACTTTGTTATCCTTGGTAGCGTGCCATGGCATCACAGCTTACAGCAACCTCAAACTCTTAGATTTACGTGATTCTCTTGCCTCAGTCACCCAAGTAGCTGGGACTACAGGCGCCTGCCACAACATCCAGCTAATTTTTTCTATTTTTAGAGATAGGGTCTCACTCTTGCTCAGGCTGGTCTCAAACTTGTGAACTCAGAAAATCCACCCTCTGCAGCCTTCCAGAGGGCTGGTATTACAGGTGTGAGCCACTGTGCCTGGCCTATTTTTATTTAACAAAAGGGATCCATCTTAGGGTTCCTTTAAATATTCTTTAGGGGTATTTTAAATAAGTGGTGGTTACGCGAATTAAATGAAGTATGGACTTAATGTGTTCAATGTAGTGCTAAGCACATAGAATGCATGCAATAAATGGTAGTAATGAATAAATCAAAATCAGAGTTTAAGTTCTATCCACACTACCCTTTCAGGAATGCATCATTCCATGAAGTTAGGAGAACTCACATACATAGGCTAGCCATAAGAACTGGACTTCTAATTTTTCCCAAAGGTAGCTCAGTACTGTTGCTGTTGGCTTTTCTTTTCTTTTTCTTTTTTTTTTTTTTTTAAGAGACTGACGCACTTTGTCGCCTTCGGTAAAGTGCCGTGGCGTTACAGCACACAGCAACCTCCGGGTCCTGGGTTTAGGTGATTCTCTTGCCTCAGCCTCCTGAGTAGCTGGGACTACAGGTGCCCGCCACGACGCCCGGCTATTTTTTGTTGCAGTTTGGCTGGAGCTGGGTTTGAACCCGCCACCCTCGGTGCCCTACTCACTGAGCCACAGGCGCTGCCCTGATGTTGGCTTTTCTAGAGTCATTAAAAAACTACCTGCTCTCCTATGGACTGTTTAATTCCTACCAGTCCATTAAAGTGGACGAAAAATTGGAAGTGAAGTTTTTGTTTACTTCAAATCATCATAGAACACTTCTGCAAGGGGCTTCTGGATTGATTTTAGACTTTGGTTTGCATTGTTCCCTGCAGCGATCTTACAGTTTGCTTAAGTAACCACCACTGTGTTGTTGAATTGTAGTCCTTTACCTGAGAGTCTAAGAATACCATTAAGATTAAATGTTTCAAGGCTGGAGTGCCATGGCTCATGCCTACAATCCTTGCACTCTGGGAGGCCACGGTGGGTGGATTGCCTGAGCTCAGGAGTCTAAGACCAGTCTGAGCAAGAGAGAGACCCCATCTCTAAAACCAGCTGGTTGTTGTGGCAGTTCCCTTTAGTCCTAGCTACTTGGGAAGATGAGGCAAGAGGATAGCTTGAACCCAAGAGTCTGAGGTTGCTGTGATCTAGGACACAGGGCATTCTACCCAGTGCAACAAAGTGAGACACTGTCTAAAAAAAGAGTAAATTGGACTGATTTTTGGAAACCTATACATATTGGAGGGGAGTACTTTAAGAAATAATCAAGTTGGCTCGGTGCCTGTGGCTCAAGCGGCTAAGGGGCCAGCCACATACACCAGAGTTGGCGGGTTCGAATCCAGCCCAGGCCTGCCAAACAACAATGATGGCTGCAACCAAAAAATAGCCAGGTGTTATGGTGGGTGCTTGTATTCCCAGCTACTTGGGAGGCAGAGGCAGGGGAATCGCTTGAGCCCAGGAGTTGGAGTTGGAGGTTGCTGTGAGCTGTGATGCCACAGCACTCTACTCAGGGCGACAGCTTGAGGCTTTGTCTCGAAAAAAAAAAAAAAGAAATAATCAAGTTATGTTAAATAAGGTATAGTGTAACTGTACACATATCCTTCTGGTGAGGATTATGGGCAAGGGTTGTATTATTTAAATAGTACTATCAGAATTGGTCAGCAGAGGGAGCAAGAGGAGTTTTTAGTGACTGTTGGCTTTCTTTGTGTTTCCATGAACTCAATCAAGCACAAGAAGTGAGTAACACCCAGGAGGAACCTCCTCATGAACTTGAGAACCAGTTCATACTGCGCCTGCCTTTGGTAAAGAAACATTTGTATCTTAGAGCAACTGTCTTCAGTGCATAAAGTTCTCCTTGGATTCTGTAACATTTCTTTTTTTTTTTTTTTAATTAAGTCATAGCTGTGTACATTAATGCGATTGTGGAGTACAATATGCTGGCTTTATATACAATTTGAAATATTTTCATCAAACTGGTTAACATAGCCTTCATGGCATTTTCTTAGTTATAGCGCTAAGACATTTATATTCTACACTTAGTAAATTTCACATGTACGCTTGTAATCTGTAACATTTTTGTTTCAGTTAGACTATAAGAACTCAGGACATTTGTTTCCCAGGAATCATGTTCTATTAAGCATTCCTATCCTAGAGTGCACTCTTTCAGCAGATTTTTCCCCCTCGTGAGCACACTATCTATCACGTAGGTTGATTCCTGGCAAAATAGCTGTGACAATGATGGACCCATTCACTTATCACAGATACTCACAGCCTGTTCCCTGGACAGCCAAGATAAGACTCTTCTGAAATCCTTTCTGTCACTTCAAAAGGGGCAGTGAGAAGAACCAGCCCTATATCTCTTTGTAAATTTGTCACCATGAAAGCCTGTCGAAGCTCATCTCAACATGTATTTGGGTCTCTTCCCCCACTGATACCTGTATTCATGCATTACTTAGTCTAGGAAGCTATATTAAGGATGAGATTCAAAAAGCTATTTCCCCAATTAGGGTAAGTTAATATGCCAATTAGTATGCCAGGTACACCGAAGCTAATCCTTTCTTTAGCTGTTGCAACTGAAGGGTGGCAGTTAGAGGTAGGAATGTAGAGCTAGGAGACGGTATTAACTAATTGTAGCTACTAAAAGACAATGATGAGATTAGAATCAGCCTCATCCTAACTTGATTTATACAATGCATGATATCTCATTGTACATGGTCTTGCTATTAAGATTTTGGAGGTGTACAGTTTTTTTAAGGGAAATTTTTCTTTGATATATCTGTTAGCTGCCAAGTATATAAATAATCCTGATTTTTTAATTTACCTCCTTTTTAGGAACAAGCTTATACTGTCAGGAGGTTAATACATTCTGGAAGTGTTGCCATGAAGGATAAACTAAAAATTGACTTATCTCGTAAGTAGTTAATATCTATTCAGCATACACTAACAAATAATTTACTAAGGGATTGCTATGTGACAGGCATTATACTAGGTACTAAGGATGTAAAAAAGAATATAATATGCTTTATTTCTTGATGGACTCATGGTTTAGAGAAGCTTAAGTCCTATTAAGAGGAAAGAAATTAGGAATTATGCAACTTGGGGTGAGTAATTATCATAATATGTATTGGGAAGAACTGAGGGGTTAACTGTGGCATTTTCATATTGCTAATAGTTTCCTAAATACAAGATTTATGTTTTCTGAATGTCCAAAGTAATGACAAATGAATATGCTATTCTTTGTTTACAAAGGTGACATATATTTCTTTTAAATAATAACTTGTTATATTTGCAAACCATACCTCTGATAAGAGGTTAATATCTAAAACATATAAGGAACTCAACTTGATAGCAAGAAAACAAATTACCCAATTAAAAAATGGGAAAAGGACTTGAAGAGACACTTTTTCTTTTTTTTTTTTTTGAGGCAGAGTCTTACACTGTTGCCCAGGCTAGAATGCCATGGCATTAGCCTAGCTCACAGCAACCTCTAACTCTTGGGCTCAAGAGATCCTCCTGCCTCACCCTCCTGAGTAGCTAGGACTACAGGCACCTTCCACAAAGCTGGCTAATTTTTCTATTTTTAGTTGAGATAGGGTCTCATTCTTGCTGAGGCTGGTCTTGAACTCTTGAGCTCAAGGGATCCTCCTACCTCAGCCTCCAAGAGTGCTAGGATTATAGGCATGAGCCACCATGCACAGCCTGAACAGACACTTTTTGAAGAAGACATGCAAATGGCCAACAGATTCATGAAAAATGCTCAACATCACTGATCATCACTAAAATATAAATTATTTATTTATTTGAGACAGAGCCTCAAGCTGTCGCCCTGCATAGAGTGCTGTGACGTCATAGCTCACAGCAAACTCCAACTCTTGGACTTAAGTGATTCTCTTGCCTCAGCCTCCCAAGTAGCTGGGACTACAGGCACCCGCCACCATGCCTGGCTATTTTTTGGTTGTAGTTGTCATTGTTGTTTGGCAGGCCGGGGATGAACCTGCTCTGGTGTAATATGGCTGGTGCCTTAGCTGCTTGAGCTACAGGCACTGAGCCAATTTTTCTGTTTGTTTGTTTGCAGTTTTTTTTTTGGACAGGGCTGGGTTTGAACCCGCCACCTCCAGCATATGGGGCCGGTGCCCTACTCCTTTGAGCCACAGGCACCACCCGCCAATTAATTTTTTATTTTTTTCTTTTCTTTTTTTTTCTTTTTGAGACAGAGTGTCACTTTGTCGCCCTTGGTCGAGTGGCATCATAGCTCACAACAACCTCAAACTCTTAGGCACAAGTGATTCTCTTGCCTCAGCCAGGCAAGAGGCAAGGCTGGGACTACAGTCACCTGCCACAATGCCCAGCTATTTTTAGAAACAGGGTCTCATCCCAGCAGGAAGCAGTTAGATCGAGTCTTCACCCCTTTTCCCTAACAGCAGTTGGGGTTTCTACTCGGAGAGGGAGAATTGATGCAGGACATCTGGCACCCTAGCCAGCTCAGCGGAGCTGGCGGACCTGCCGCCTCCTCC